>JAJOZX010012058.1:112500-114546 GCA_023014485.1 Bathynomus jamesi | reverse complement strand
GGTGGGCCGAAAGTCTGGATCCATAGGAAATATTTATTTTAATACATAAATTACAACAAATGTAAATACTTAAAATGAATATCAACTTTAACTCGTAAATGCGTATCCGTGATACTGTACAGTAGTTCGTACTCCAGTATAAATACTCAAATACTTTTTTTATTTCAGCCCAGAAATGGCTTCGAATCTAACAACAGAAGACCGGGTAGAACTTGTGCTCATGTACGCAAGACAGGGCGCTACAACAGAGAAGTTGCTACCGAATTCAATAGAAATCATCCTGATAAGCATCCAGTAACACACGCGACTGTTGGCAAGTTGTTTAAACGTTTCAAAGAAACAGGAAGTGTACATGATCGACGGCGTTCTGGTCATCCAAAAACTGCAACTGATGAAAATACCTCTTCAATGGTATGTGAAACTTTAACGAATAGTCCAGTAAAGTCAACAAGAAGATTATCAAATGAAACACGCATCTCGAGAACGTCAATTCGAAGAATTATTAAAAATCATAAATTCCATCCCTAAGTGTCTCGATGTCAGAGGCCGCCAATTTGAGCAGTTGTTATAATTTGTTGTTTATACTGGCGTACGAACCACTGTACAGTATCACGGATACGCATTTACGAGTTAAAGTTGATATTCATTTTGAGTATTTACCATTTGTTGTAATTTATGTATTAAAATAAATATTTTCCTATGGATCCAGACTTTCGGCCCACCCTGTATATATATATATATATATATATATATATATATATATATATATATATATATATACACCCTTTCTTTATGCGTGTACATTAAAATTATACCGAATGTTCGAAAGTTCGTGATCCACTTTCTCGGGTAAATAAGTTATTTAACTGATTAGAAAGGGTGCCAACATACTAACCAGCCTTTATATTGTTTCACTTATGAACAAACACTTCACAATATACATTAAGATTTAAATAATAACAATAACTATCAATACAGTCTCAATTTAGTGGTTCGTAAAACCCATCTGAAAAGAATTTAATCCCAGTAGTTGTTTAAACACCACAACATCTGCTCCTCACATTGTATTCCAAAATGTTAAAATAATTTTAAATTATAGCGTTTATTACGAAATTTGGCGTTAGTATTATGTACCCATCAAGTCATGTCTGTTTTACGAACAAATTATCTTTAATTATGTTAATCAGATTAAGTAGTTAAGCCTCCGAACGGGAAGAAAATTGCTCTCTTCGCATACGCGAGTAAACGAAAAGGCGTGTACACACACACACACACACACACACACACACACACACACACGTGTACGTACATTTTTATACTGGCATATATACACGAATCCCCTTATAGTTTGTTACAGCTAATGGCTCACTTCCTTCTAATTGGATTTAACTCGTTTTTCCCAGCAAGCATACACAACTATTTATATAATATTGGTCTGTTCTTGCCAGGATCTGTCTACATACAGAGAAAAAAGTCAATACAAGAGTGAAACTGAATTGATTTCCCGTTATCATCATCATCATCATTATAAAGTTTTCTAGCGTTATTAGTTCAGTGGAACTTACTTTCACCCAACAAGTATAAACTATTTATTTTCTACTTAAAACTCCATATGAGTTTCGATTTTGTATTTGTTCAGTTTGAGAAACGCACGCGCGCGCGCACACGCACACACACAGGTATATATATATATATATATGTATAAACCTCGTAGCAATTCCGTGGCTTGGTCTCTCTTCACACAAAGGTCAAGCTGGTGGCCCCACCTCTAAGCCTGGCTTGGTGGAAGAGCGAGTTGCTCTCTTGCGATCTCCATCGCACATAGCCAGGCACACCCGGCTGATCTGGTACCGTCCTGAGTCAGGCAGCTAGTCTTTTGAAGAATTCACCTTTGACCCCTGTGACATTCCTGAGGTCCTTTGGAAGCTGGTTAAAAAGTTTGGCCTCTGACAGTCAAGCTATTTTCCTTCAATGTTGAGGGTGTCCCTTTTTGGGTCTTTAGTTTGGGAACACAACACATTCTACTTTTCCTATTTTCAAGTGTTA
>JAJOZX010012058.1:87500-107500 GCA_023014485.1 Bathynomus jamesi | reverse complement strand
GTTAAGTGGCGCTACAGACAGACGTTTTCGTACCAAGAATTCCATAGCTTAGACTTTAGAGGATAAACGGCAGGACTCATGGATAGCTTGGATAATCGGGTAGGTTGATTTTTTTTAAATTCTTTGCATTAGACTGTATTGAGCACGTCTTGTTACCTCCGGGAAACTCGGTACATTGCGGGTAACAACATTTGCGATGCTGAGCATCTCGGGGGTAATTTATGTAAGAGTCAAGAGACCTGTTGTATAGCAAATTTAGGGTTTTGCCAGAACATATTTTATAATTCACCCAGAGTTGCTGTCCGTATATATTACTGCAGAAAGTACGAAAGAGTGTGTCTTTAGCTTCACTTGTACAGAACCGAAGTTCCTTATAGTCATATTCGCTTTAGCACAAAGGTTTCGAGATTGTTTTCTTATATGTGAGTCATCACTCAAGGAGTTGGTGATAGTTTGACCCAACTACTTAAACTCTTGTACTTCCTCAATTATTTCACCTTTCATTTTAAACCTAATATCAACTGGCTGATTACAGCTTTTAGGATGAAAGTGCATAACCTTAGTTTTTGTAACATCAAAAGGAATATCATGTTTCTGCGAATACACTTCGCAGACTTTTAGTAGCCGATCCAAACCTTTAACAGAGGGACTTACTAACACCATATCATCGGCATAAACTAAGTTATTTATCCTTGTGTTATCTATACAACATCCCACTGTTGCCTCATTAAGTGAAGCAATTCATCCGTCAATATACACATTAAACAGCATAGGAGAGAGCAAGGAGCCTTGTCTCACCCCGCAAGAGGTGCCAAAACATTCGGATAGTACATTGCCCCACCTAACGGTAAAAGATTGGTGGGAATATACCAAAATTTCAATAAATTTAATATGTACATGGGAACCTTCTGTCTTTTAAGTCTTTTAAATAAAATATTGTGGTTCACTCTATCACATGCCTTACTTATATCTAGGAAACCGCTATAAATAGTTGAATTACTGTCAGTGTATTTAGATATTATTTCTTTAAGTACAGAGATACACAGGTCAGTTAAGTGGGACCTTTTAAAACCAAACTGATTAGATGTCCATGGGTAATCATTTAACCGGGGTAACAAGAGTTTTTCTAGTAGTTTCGAGAAGCAGGAAGCGACAGCAATAGGCCTGTAATTATTGCTGGACAGAATGTCTCCATACTTATTTTTGACCAGGGGCAAGATATATACCCTCATGAACTCTGTAGGGATATAGCTATGGGCAAGCATGGCTGATAAGGGCAATGATATACGCAGGCATACCACGTCATCGGCATATTTTAAGTGCTCATTCGATAGGTCATCTACTCCTGACGCAGAACCAGTCTTTAACTCTTTAATTACCCTCTTTACTTCAGGAACTGATAAAGTATTTTCCCTTGTCCCTTCCAAAGGCGTTTCGCTGCAATCTATCTTAAGATTATCCCTACTCACACCGTTAAGAATGTTAGAGTAGTGGTTTTTCCACAGCTTTGCAATTTCATCCTCCCCCGACACCTCATCGATTGTCGGAGGGAGGACACTTTTGACACCCGTTTGATTCTTAACAATTTTCCAAAGTTTGTTATTATCAGTTATTTATGTGAGCTTCACAGGCTTTTGATGCTCGAATAGACTAAATGACTTATACAAATTCACTATTGCTGTCAATATGTTCAACGTTATCAACAAAAATCGACATACATCACCCATTCAAAGAACAATCACCCCCCCATCAAATACACCAGTGTTATAACACCAGAGTGCCCAGAGATTTTATACACAAACGTAACTATACAAAAGAAACTGCAGGAAATGTACTCTCAAAGCAGCAGATGTTTGGAATGCAATTCCCATGTATATCAGGCAGGCTTCATCACTAAATGTATTTCGGAAATCACTAAAACCACTTCATTAGCTCTTTCTGATGTATAAGTTCACTACTGCCATTTTTACCATGGTAATCAATTTTTTAATCAACTATTTAAAATATGCTAATTTCATTAATCACCTTTAATTTTGTGATCTATTCTTTTTTATAATTTTTATTAAGCAGCATTTATTTTCTACTAAATATTCAATATGTTATTTAATTTAAAATTATGTAACATTTTGTAAATTTCATATTGTATTTATTATTATTATTACTACTATTATTATTTTTTTGTTACTATTACTATTACTTGCCACTTTCAATATTTTTATGTAAATAATAAACTAAATGCTATTAATTTTGCCTAAAAAGCCTCCATGCTTCCAAAAGCATATTCCAATGAGCATAGGCGGCGGAACAGAGGGTGGGGGGGAAGACGGTGGACCCCTCTTAAATTGACAGAGGGGCCCAGGCCTCCATTGCCAGCGAAGATATTTTGACATTTTAAACTTTGAAAACAAGTTTTTCAAAGTAAAAAGTAAGTAAACATTAACTTTGTGTTTGAGCTATGTAATCTTTCGTAAACTGTAAGTTCGTAACTGTAGCACTTTAGCATGTTCACGCAGTCTCGTGAATGTAGTCTAGTAGTATGCTAATCAATCCTACTTGGCCTCCTGCCTTTGCGCGATGACGTTCCGCCGCCACTGCCAATGAAAGTATTGTGAATACTCGTATAACAAATATTTAAAAATTATAAAACTCTGTCACGTGTATTTTTTTCTGAATAAAGTTTTAAATCTTGAATTCAGGGAACACTGTACAACATTAAAATTACAATAGCTAGAAAAATAATGGAAATTACTTGGAAGATTTTCCACTGAAAAAAACCAGACGTCATGCTAAAAATATGGAAGAGATTCGTCTTACTAATAACTGAACAGTGTTCAGTACTCCTGGGCCCATGTAGAAAACGAGACATTGCAGCCATACAAAGGACTTTTACGTCTATGATAGAGGAAACGAAAGCTGAAGACTTCTGGTCACGACTACAGTCCTTGAAACTCTACTCTTTGGAAAGAAGACGTGAGCGATACACGTATGGGAAACACTCGAGGGATATGTCCCAAGCCTTAGAACTGAAAAACACGTTGGAATGAGAGAAGAGGTAGATTTTGTATTATTCCAGCTGCGGTGAGAAGGGGGCCATGAAAACGAAATAAAAATACTCTCAAAATATGAGGCCCAAAACTCTACCGTGCTGTCAAAAGAACTTAGGAACCTTTAACATACTAGTCTATCTTAAAAAAAAAAGCTGAAAGGTTATTGTGTAAAGTCTGACCAGCTGTAAGGGCAGAATGAGAGTTGAAAACAACTCTCTCCTTCAGCAAATCCCCAAATGAGGCGGGATGTTGCAGAGGTCGAATAGAGGTCGACCTTGAGCACTTTTTCAAATCCAAACAAAGTAAATATATATATATATATATATATATATATATATATATATACACTGAAAGAAATGAAAACACTTTAGTTTGAGCGTTTTTCTAATCGACATATGGTTATTAGTATTTATTTCTTTAAGTGTCTTTAAATTTCCTAAGTTAAATAATAGAAGTAAAGTAATTCGGTAAACAAATTAAGAAAAATATAGATTGGTGCATTACTAACCATAAAAAGGAAGAAGAAAACCGCTTCCAACAACACGAACAGAAATTGGTATCATTAATATTTTGTAATGAAAATTTATGTTCTTGGAAACCCTTGTAGAATTCACCCAAATATTGCGCTATATGGATGTGGTGTAACTTTGATTTACAGTAAAAAACTTGTAACACTCGTGTGAAAGAAAATTTTTAATCAAGCAAAATATCATGCATGTATATCGCCATCTGGTGCTGCAATTTGGAACGTTTACTCCTTACTGGAATTTACCTGATGTGAGAGATTGGGCAGAAATTTTTTTTGTAAAGATTTGTACCTAATTTACTCACCGGCAAACTTTTACTCGTCTTTAAATTTTCTTACATCTTTTAATCTTCCTTCTTAAACAGACAACGTCGTAGGGACCAGCCAGTCTGTTGTCAGTTTTTCCAATTCCTCGCGCATGAATCAGAGTCTGGCATTAGTTCATAATACAGTCCTAACTGATTCCAAAAGTACTGTCGTACAACTCTATGTTCCTTACCAATATTTATCATGAAGAGACATTGCGTTTCACGAGAGGACGTTTTAGATCGCCTGTACATCGTTTAGGAGGTTTGATGACAAACCTTTTTTGATTTTCTTCTTTGTCAAGTACTCCTTTCTACTTTTCAAATATACAGTTTAAGAAAACGAGTCTTAACAATTATTAAACCTAAAATAAAAAAAATAAATAAATGTGATTATCACGCGGAAGAAATTGCCACAAAAACACATTTCTCTTCATTATCGATGAAACAAATTAATCCCTGCTTGGTTTGCGTCGTGCAACTTATTAAAATTTATTGTAACGTAAAAGATTTTAACAGAAGTAAAAATACAAAGGCGTACAAAGGACACCAAACAGCAACAGACCGGATGGTCTCTACGAAGGTGTCTGTTTAAGAAGGAAGGTAAAAAAAATGGAAGAAAATTTAAAGACAAGTTAAAAAGTTTTAAAGCAAAGAAGAAAAGTTGAAAGGAAAGAAATAAATTTAAAAATAAAGTGAAAATTTTAAAGTACAGAGGAGGGAATCCGAGTGAAAATTCTACAATACTTCTACGCGCTAACAAATGCTTTTAACTCGGGGTTTAAGGCAAGATAAGCATCTAGTCTCTTTTTAAAAGATTCGACCGAATCACTTTGAACTACGTTTGCTGGCAATCCATTCCACAAATTAAGGGCTACGTCGTAGCCAATGTCGTAACACCGCTTCCCGTTGATCAGCGAAGTTAAGCGACATTGGGTCTGGGTAGTAGTTGTATGGGAGACCGTCCTCCGTGTCCAGATTATGTTGCGACCCGTGGTTCGGATCCCACGTAATGCTGTAGGTTCCCTCCGTCATATAACCTTAGATGTTGCGAAGGAGGCTAAACAACCCCAATCATTATTATTATCCAGAAATTAACTATACGATTGAAGAAAAAATGTTCAGCTTCATAAAGAATTAAAATATTTACCCACTAATTTGAGACCATTACTGCGAGTTCTGTCTGCATTTCCGAAGGTGAAATATTTTTCGGCGTCAACATTATCAAAACCCTTAATCACTTTAATATGTACTTAATATAAGTGAGGTGATACTTACATGTAGTGTGATTTTTTACAACGGACTGTAAAACATCGGTTAGGGGCAATCCAGGATGTGATTTTCTTTCCCGATGTTAGTCCACGGGCACGTATCAAATGAAGCATGCCCATCTGTGAATCAAGAAGCTGGAGTGGACTCGTAGAATTAGTGTACAATCGTCACAGAAAATCGTGTCCAAGCGTATATAAGGCCCGTACAAATATTATCAATTTTATAACGTGTCAGGAAAAATCGATATATCTTAGGGGCTGGGGGTTGAGGGGTTTCAGGTTTTTTCACCCCTTATCTCACCCGAAAACATCGATTCCACCTTACACACACGTCACAAAACTTTATAGTATTACACACACACACACACACACACATATATATATGTGTGTGTGTGTGTGTGTGTGTGTGTGTGTGTGTGTGTGTGTATACACAGTATATCTGGACACGATTTTCCGTGACAATTACACAATACAGAAAAAAATTCTTCCTTTAACTTCAAAACAATTACCTTTCCAAAACATCCACAAATGTCATTCAAATTCAGTTTGTGGATTGTAATGTTTTCCAAATTACTCCCAGTTGAAAGACTAATGTGACAAAGTAAGACAGGCTGATGAATGCGACATCATTTAGTGAATGTAGTTGACACCGTAGTTATCAGTCAATGAGTTAAAACTTTATGCGAGTATACAGTGGCGCTCATAAGTATTCGTACAGAGAAATATTTCAGTTATATTCATCTTTATCTTTTATACTATGCATAGGATAGTTATGAAACGTTTACCGTTCGTATGGAAAAATTTAATAAATTAGATTAACTCCAAGATATAATGTAATAAAACATCAAGGAATTTCAGGGAAATAAAAAAAGTTAAAATGCAAAAGTTTTCGTACAATTCTTTCCAAAATTATTTAATACTTTGTGTGTCCACCTTAGGCTTCAAGAATTTAAAATTTTATCAGTAGTTGGCTGTTTACTGATTAGAGACTGTTGGCAATTCTGAATTCTAGAATTTTCTCTTTGAATCTTCATGGAAGACGGATGACTGTACAAGCCATTAGTAAGCAATGGGTCATCGTGGCAAAGTGCTGCCGACAGAACTTAAGAGATCTGTTACTGCTGCACATGAGTCTGGAGGGAGTTATAGGAAGAGAAGAACTTCGAATTCCATTTACGACGGTTGCTGCAGTTATAAAGAAATGGAAAGGTTTTAGAACAATTAAAACTCCACCAAGGTGTGGCCGACCTTGCAAGATTTCAGAACGTACAGTTAGACGGATTGAAAGAATGGCTGCTGCGAATCCACGAGTGACTGCAGGTGAGATTTGCCAAACATTAAGACTGTCTAAGATCAATGTCCATCCCTCTACTGTACGTCGTACATTGAGAAAGAATGGTCTGCATGGAAGAGTTCCACGAAGAAGACCTCTGCTACGAAAAGTGGACAAAGAAGCTCGTTTAAAGTACGCCAAAGATCATCAAAATGATGGATTCACATCCTGGAAGAAAGTTCTCTGGACAGACAAGACTAAAATTGAATTATACGGGAACAACGAGCAACGGTATGTTTGGCGAAAATTAACTACTACATTCGAGGAAAAAAACATGCTTCCTACGGTTAAACATGGTCGTGGTAGTTTGCTTCTTTGGGGATGCTTTCGTACTTCTGCTCCAGAGAAGCTTGTTGTCATCAATAGAACCTTGAATGCGAAGAAATATCAGGAAATTTCAGAAAAAAATGTATTGCCTTCAGTTAGGGAGTTGCGAATGGGTCGCATTTGGGTACTGCAACAAGATAATGATCCAAAACATAAAAGAGCACAATGAAATGGCTTCAACAAAATAATTTCAAGGTTCTCAAGTGGCCCAGTGAAAGCCCAGATCTGAATTTAATCGAAAATTTATGATTTGATTTGAAAAACTCTGTCCGCGAGAGAAACCCTTGGAATCTAAATAAATTGCAACAATTTTCTTTTGAGGAATGGACTAGAATTTTTATTGAGAGATGTCGAAACCTTATAGAAAAATACCCAAAACGAATGATTGAAGTCATTCAAGCAAAAAGGGTGAACACACAAAGTATCAAATAATTTTGTAAGTAAATGTACGAAAACTTTGCATTTTAACTTTTTTATTTTCTTCAAATTCTTTGATGTTTTATATTATATGCCGCAGTTAAACTAATTTTTTTTATTTGTTAAATTTTTCCAAACGAACGGTAAACTTTGCATAATTATTCTATGCATGGTACAAAAGATAAGGACGAATATAACTGAACTCTCTCTCGATACGAATACTTATGAGCGCCACCGTGTTTAACTGCAATCAACACACGGTATAATTAATGTAAAGAACGACGCTTGTGTAGAAGAGCGTTCCGCACAAGATGAGGAGGGAGAACGAACAAATGATTCCGCTCGTACGTAGGAGAATTACGACTTCTGATTGATTGAGGTCCTTGGTGTAGTGGATAGCATATCTGACCGGCAATCGGATGATCCCGGGTTCGATTCCTGGGAGGTACCTCATTTTTCATTTGTTCGTTCTCCCTCCTCATCTTGTGCGGAACGCTCTTCTACACAAGAGTCGTTCTTTACATTAATTATACTGTGTGTTGTTTGCAGTTAAAATATATATATATATATATAACTAAGTATTGCTCAGTACTCACAAGCCCATACAGAAAACGAGAATTGCAAACACAGAAATCATATGAGAACTTTTTCGTTTAAAAGTAAAGGAAACGAAAGATGAAGACTACTGCTCTCGACTGCGATCCCTCAAACTCTACTGCCTCAAAAGAAGACGCGAGCGATATACAGTAATATATATATATAATTATGGAAAATACTCGAGGGGTGTATCCCAAACTTTAGAAATGAAAAAGAAACACAGTGGAATAAAAGAAGAGTCAGATTTTGTACTCTCTCAGCTGCGGTGGGGTAGAGAGTCATGAAAACAAGGACGGAAAATAACCTCAGAATACAAAGCCCAAAATTCTTTAACGTACTGCCACAAGAACTGAGGAACCTCCGGCACACCAACCATAAAAGTTTCAAGAACCAGCTGAACAGTTTCTTCTGCAAAGTTCCTGACCAGCCATGCATGGCAAGGATAAATATTCTGTAAAATGCGCCCCCCCTGGGTGTGTGGAAAAGTTTCCACATTTCTAGGAGTTCGGAAAAGTTTCATTAAATAACAGTCCTTCCAAACGATATCGTTTTTGAAAAGTTGGGAACAAAGATATTACATCACGCCATGGGTAATTTGATATCCGAGACTTACGAAATGAGAAAAAAGGAATACATTTGATTGGATTTATGTGTGAGGAGTGCTGCAAACAAGACTTTCCGAGAAAACGAGGAAAAAAAGTCGAGGTTTCCGCTGAAATTCTGGAAAGGGAAAGGCAAACGAGTTTCACCGATATGTTATAAAAACTATGATCGTGATTCGTGATAGTACTCTAGTCTAAGTAGTCTCTCAAATATGCATCTAAAGTTAATAAATTAGGCTTCGATAAGATCCGAAATAGTTTCTTGTCGCCAAAGTTAGGGTGGTGGAAAAGTTTCTACTTGGCAAACATTTTATTTACCCCTGATGCATGGCTGGCTACGAGGGCAGGAGAGCGGAAACCAATTCTCTTCTCCACCAAATCCCAACTTGTAAATGAGGCGGGATGCTGCAGAGAGGTCGGATAAAAAAATTATATATACAGTGCGAGCGTCTCCGCAAGATATGTACGAGTAATTTTATAGGAGGAGATTGTAGACACCAATCGACCAGGGAAGTACTCCGTGGGGGAGGGACGTTAGGCAGGAGACGGAGTGCTGGAATTCCTGTTTCTCTTGTCACTTTCACCTTTAGTTGATCTTTTTCTGTGTCTCATCTGTCCTGCGAGTAGTCCGGCATGCTCTCAAACACACACTTCTCCCTCTATTCTTCACTACACATGCATGCATTTTACACACTACACAACCTTTTCAAAATTTATTGAAAAAAAAATAATAAAATGGCATCGTAGGTCTCAGAGACCTTAATTTTGGCTGTGTTCTCTTTATATTGGTAGAGTATTTTTGCGGGCGCTCGCCCTTGCCCCTTCCTTACTACATTTAAAAAAAAAATTTCCACCCAACTCCTCAACGTCCCAATTCTCGATGTCTACCGTTTGGCAGCGATGACCCAGTGACGAAATGGTTTCTCGTTACTTTCAAGTTTATGAAGCAGTTACTCACTGCCGTAAATTTCTTACAACAAATTTAAAAAATATGTAATACCTATATTCGTGTGCATTGTATATGTATGTATGTATGTACAGTATGTATGTGTTCAAACACTCGTTACCATTCACATTTTTCCAAAAGCGCGCTAACGTCACCACAATCATCTCTCACCACAATCAGTTCTTCTCCAAGTGCTTGAATTTTCATAAAAACAAACCCGAATTCGAAGGAAATTTAACGTGCGGGAAGAAGGAAAATTCCTTGATTGCTGATTAGTTCGCGCATGATGGCTTCTCCGCAATGCGCCATGTTGACGGATCACTTTATGTTTAACTGAACAAAGTTAGATGCTGTTCAATTTGCTTTTTACAATTTTAAATTTGAAGTTCATTTATCATGTTTAAAATCATTTACTGGTTATTAATAACTGAGAATTACTATTTCCCAAGTTCTGCAGTGTTTCACACTACAGAAAACTTAGTGTAACTTTGAAACGCGCTTTTACAGTTACTTGAACAAAGTCTCGTAGACATCGAGATAAAGGTTGCCTCATGACTTAGCAAAGCTGATAACATCACTTTTGGTTTTAGCTGCAAGCATTATTCATTTATACCCAAATTCCATCGTATAGAATAAACAGCGAAATATTCTAATTAACTTTAATTCTTGTTTAACAAATTAATGAGTAGTAACATTTTTAGCAGTTTATGTCGCTAGGAACTAATTCTTGATTAATTTACCCAATTATGCTATTATTAGGAGCATATCTACGTCGGGGACACTCTTAATATCGCTGATGAATTAACTCGTGAATTATTAGGTACATTAATTAATATCAGGTACTACTACTCATTCGAGGACTTTAATATAATCTGTCTCATTCAACCTCTCCCAATTTGTTATTTCAGTAAGCTAACGCGACCTAACTAGGCGTTACTTGACTTAGAGAGAGACTGAAATATTATTAGATCCAACACTAATGTTAAACAAGCAGGGCCGGATTTAGGAGTGGGCAAAGTGGGCAGCTGCCCACGGGCCTCCACATCTTGGGGGCCTCCACATATTGACAAGCCATTAGCAAAATAGAAAAAACCCGAAACTAGAAAAACCCGATAGATGATCAACAAAAAAACACGCGCATCCAATACCACTGTAGTACATAAACTTTTACCAATTACTATTTGTTGTGTACTGATTATTATTTTGTTTTTATTACTCTTTTAGGCCTATTCTCACTATAATGGAATACCCGAGTAACCGGAGGCTTTCATTTTTTGCAGAAATGAGTGGAATGGACAGACACAAGAGTGCACGATGTTTTGAAAGTGTATGTATGTTAATTATATGTATTATGAATCTTATGGATGACTTCAATTATGTCTTCCCCTAAGGTAGGGGGGCCTCCACATGGAGGCTGCCCAGGGCCTCCACACGTCTAAATCCGGCTCTGTAAACAAGTGGTCCTTCGAAATTAAGTATAAATTAATCAGTCATAAACCAATAAAATTCGAAACTCACAGTTGCGTAACTCACCAAAGGTTATATGAAGTTGGATGCTAACATGCAACACACTGAGGTATAAACAATATAGTTTGGGGTGATAGAGAAAATGAAAATGTTAGTTCAGTGGTCTTATTAAGAATTTGATAACTGACAGAAAATGACTTAAGATCAAATTTCTCTGAATTTGGAATATGATTTGAATTTCTGGCCAAGTTCTCTTTTTATAGAATCCACTCAAGTTCTCTTTTCTTAAAGTATTTTCAACAGTAAATTATATAAAGCAAAACAATAAGATAAATGCAGATTAGGAGGATTTAAAAAAAAAATTAAAACACAGTTCCTTTCCAGTACACATGAAGAGTTTAGTTCCAAAACGCGATAAACGTCAAATCAGCAACTTTCGAGTTATCGTTACCAAATGGTGGTCGATATAATGTATTGTTATATAAGGCATCGATATTTTAGCAAAATGCGATTTCTCCCATTACTTTAGCTACTGAGTTTTTCAATTTTTTTCCAAAACGTGGTGCATAATAATACATAAAATGCTGTTTTTTCCAAAATCTAAAAAATGGATATATATCGCGTTTTGGAAATGACATCTTCACATGCTTTATTGTATTACTTTTGGTGAGAAAACATCACAAAAGAAATACCAAGAAAATCCAAATATATTTAAGATCCTCAATGTGATCAAACTTTCACTATATGAAGCTACAACAAAGTAAAATTTAAACCAAAGAATACTAGAGTATAGTTTGAGCTGTAGTTCAAATCAAAACTTAAAGTCGTGTCTCACCTGTGAAAGAAGAAATATAATACAGTACATATGAAAGCCAAGTGGGATTACGCATTGTACTCCTCTGATTGTATATTCATTTTTTTTATTCAATTAGGCCATCAGGACCTTGAAATTTTAATGAAAAATTTTGTTTTTTTTTACATTATCGAAGAAAGAAAATAGTTTCAACATGAGATAAACAAATTACTTCAAATATTGGTATTCAATTTATGAAACTAAACTGACATTATTTTATAATTTTACCGAGAAATAAAGCTACTTAACATCACTTTAGCTACGGTATATGAATAACAAATTCAAGTACTGTGTATTGTGGAGTGAGCTAAGGAAAAGCATTTAAACAAATTTAAAATGTAAAAATATGAAAGTTTTCACTGTAGATTAGTAAAATTTATGAAAAGAATTGATTTTTAAAATCAAGGCAAAGAATCGGCATCTGCTAAATTTTGGAATCGGTACATCAACTACTTAAAACAAATATTTTTATTTTTGATGGACGTAATACCACGAATGTCACCGAACTGAGTAGATCACGGTAGTAAACGGCAAAGAACATTCAAAACTTAGCTATTCCATCTTTTATAGTGTCGGAAGGCGGGGTTTTTGAGTTGATTTAAGACATCAGGAAGATCTTCGTTCTTATGCGCTTATATAAATGTATTTCATCAAAGTCAGGCGGAGAGTTCATCATTTACATGTTATGACTGGAATGGAATGTTTTGGAATATAACCACTGGAAGACTTAATTGAGAACTATATACTAGAGCAGTATTTAAAACAACACTGCAGAATTTAAGATTCCACCGGCGCTAGTCTGTCGGCAAGATCGTGGAATTTTGGTGTTTCTTTTGAGGGGGTGTTGATTTACGAAACAAATAAGCTCGGATATGGAATTTTATGGCTGAATGGAGTATTTTTCATATAATTATTTTCAGGCCTAAATATGACTAAATTTGATTGAATTTTATATCATTGGGAAGAGCAGAATTTAGGGATTCGAATGTTTGCATGGCACCTGCGCCTCACACCTTGACGCTTTAAGACCAACTACGCAGCACTAACGGAACTGTCCATGGCTTCGTGAGAAGCCAAAATAAACGAGGGACAGATCTCATTCAGGTTCTTTAATCGGACACTGTACGACTTCAGTGTGTGGATCGTATTAGTTCTCCTTGGAATCTTTGTAGTAATCTCTCAGCACGCAATACTTCAGTCATCATCGTTCGAATTTGTTTTACTTTTCCTAAAATATCTGTTACCGAACGTCATGCCCTCGAAATTAGATTCAGCGTTGTCTTCTCAACAGCTCTGAAAAAGATTGCCAGTTTTCACCATCCATTTTATCTAAGTTATGTAAATTCAGCTGCTTATCTATTTCGATTTACAGTGAGGTCGCCTCCAACGCGAGGCTTGTGTCAAGTCAAGATCACGCGTTCGGCAAATTCGCGTTCGGCGAACTTAATAACCTATGGGAAAAATAGGGTTAGGTTAACCTATACAAGAAAATCGCGTTCGGCGAAGTTAATAGTTTATGAGAAAAATAGTATTACGTCGTTAAAGTTCGCGTTCGAGGAAAATGATACACAAACATAGTTTCAAAGTATATTAAACATTTAAATCAAACATACTCTAAACAGGTAAACACAAACACTACTGTAAACAAAACTTCCAGTAAACAGTAAACAAAAACTGCATGTAAACACTAAACGAAAGCTTAAATTGAAAAACTTATTAAACAGAAGGAAGAGAACTCTCATTTAGAATCAGATTTCTCATCAACTTTTGTAGAGGTGTTTGTTTGGAAGTTGAGGGTTGTAGGTCATTAGATTCGTCAGCTGTTGCCATTATCAGGAAGTCTGTAATTTTAACCTGCTTAGCTCATAGGACGTATGCATAAACAAGTGTAAGCACAACACCGCGATGTTCACTGCACCAGTTGCAGCGATAGACTGAGCACGTTGGTGCATTCACGTTGTTTGTTTACTTGCGTTATTCCAAATCTCATTCGTGTTGGACGAAAAGTGTCGCAGGCACCAATGCCGCGTTAACACAAATTCGCGTTCGGCAAAGTCGCGTTGGAGGCGACCTTACTGTATCTTGTTTATTTTGTTCAACATTTTTTAAATTGTTTGATTTCTTATTTATAAATGTTTACATTTAAAATTCACTTTCATGGGGGCAAAGTAAACAAAAACGTACATATTTGATCTCGTTCAGTCAACCCACTTTTTTCGGCTGCAGCCAATCAAAGAGAATTATTTTCAAGTATCCATAGTCATCAAAAATTCTTTCTTCCTTTGTACTGATTTATTTTTTTCTTTATTGAATATCAGTGAAATTTCAGTTTTTCAATTTACTTATTTTATGCAATACCTTGCTATTTGTTCCTCTTTAAATGTATATTTAATTTTTCTGGTTTCTGTAAAGGGATTATACACTTGAATTTTTAATTAAAACTAAATTTAGGATTTATAGTTTTGTTTCTAGTTCGAATAGCGAAGTTGAGCTACGTTGGGTTAGATCAGTGGTTAGGATTCCAAGTAATGGAATCCTAACCGTTGCGTGATTTTTGCTGTTGTGAGGGAGATTAAACAACTCTGAAAATTATTCTAATTTAATAATTCTAATTCTAGGCGGGGAATTGATATGGCGAAAAGACTTTGATTCTACCCGATCAAGTAAAGCTGTGTTGGTTGAGCCACCCTACATATGAGAAGTGTACTCCATACAAGGGCGGACAAGACCCCTGTACTGAGACAGCAACTGAGGAGGGTGAAGAAACTGCGAAGCCGGTACAGCACACCTAACCTCTTAGAAGCTGTTTTAGAAAGAGAGTACTGCATATGTGATCTTTCCAAGAAAGATCATGAGGAATGGAGACGCCAAGAATGTTAAGAGGAGGAGGAGGATTGAGTTGTGTTGAAGATAAGAGGACTATCGTGTGGAAGATTGTGACGAGTAGACAGATGGAAAAACTGAATTTTTGAGGCATTGAAAGCCACAAGATGATATTTGTTCATTTATACACGCCTAAACGGCTAGGGTTAGCTGCACCGAATTTAGTATACACATTAAGGGAAAACCACGGAAGGTTTTAGTAACACACTCATCCCTCATAGTCTCCCCCTAAGTTGTGTTTCGGAGGATTTTTTGCTGCGCAAGGGTTAGCGGACAGTCTAGTCACTAGTGTAATATATATATATTATATATATATATATATATATATATATATAAAATTTAGTGGTGGACCGGATGTCAGTTTTTCAACATCTGCGGATACGGCTGCGGATTTTTAATTTCAATATCCGCGGATGCGGATATTTAGTTAATCTATCAATATAATATAGAATTATGAATATATGACAATTTTTCAAATTACTACTATGGCAGGCAATGCATAAGAATTAAAATTAATATTAATGTTTTCATTATGAAGAAAGTAATAACTTTCTCAAGAGTTTCAGCCACAGAAAATTCAATGAAACAAGTTTCATTCAATTTTCTGTGTTACCAGCTATTTAGATTTGAGGTTTATATATTTGTTTGTTCATTAATAATTAATACTTTACATGAAATGTGCATGACTGGGCCTTATAAGCTACCTTATAAGCTAATTTAATTGAAAATTGCATAATTTATTAGAGGAAATATCCGCATAACATCTGCAGTCAGAAGTGCGGATATGGATGTTAAAAATGATGCGGATATCCGGTCCACCACATATATATATATATATGGGATGAATTTTACAATTAAAAACGAAATGAATGAATGATGCAAACCTACAGGGTAAAAGAAAAATGATTCCAAAGCCTTTTCTGTATTCAGAAGTACACCTCGTCAGGGAATCACGAGGTGTACTTGGAATCATTTTCTTTTTCCTTGTGGGTTTGCATCATATATATATATATATATATATATATATATAAATGTATTTAAAACTCCATATTTTCAGTTAAACTGTGATTCCATCGACAATTTTATATATATATATATATATATATATATATATATATATATATATCAACTAAAGGACGCGTAGGGCGGAGTTTCAAGAAAGCCCGCGAAAGTCCGCGTCACCGAAGTAATATAAGCGAATTTACACTCTCACTCATTCGTACTTACACACTCACTTTCCACCTCAACGAGCAGATCTCATCACGTCAACCGCCCTCCGGCTTCCCGCCGGAGGAGCGGCCTGCTGCTTCCCTCATGGCCTACGATCTATCATCAAGTAAGACCTTCTACAGACCGCCTGCAGAAGCGATCCTTCGAAGCCCAACCAGAATCACTTTGGGCCTACGGTCTACAAGGTCAGCCTTCAAGTTTCTCTACCGTCTACGAGATATATTCAGCACCTCAGGCCTACGTCTGCAAGATCATTTATAGGCTATCCTGCACCTCGAGAAGTAACATCACCTCAGGCCTACGTTCTACGAAGCCTACATCAAGCATCTCCATCATCTCGAGAGGCTTAACAGACAACGACAACTCGAGCCTATGGTATTAGGTTCCTCTTCAACACTCCTTCAACAGAGTTTCTATCGTCCTGGTAAGATAAGTGCATCCTTTTCTAAGTACTTTGGTGAAGCCTACATCAGTTTACCGCCGAACGGTAGACTATACCCCAAGTGTAATTAAGCGTTCCAACTGACTCTCGTTAAAGAACGCAGTAGGCCTATTATCCAATTCAAGTGTCATTCCGAAACCGTAATTTCGCGTAACATCCGTTATTGGGTTCAACTCATATATTTATGTGATAACTAAATATTCTCTTGGCGTAATCACTTAGCATCACATAATGGCCTGATTTATAAATGATATTTGTGTAATCATTGTCAAGCATTCAATCCATTATTATTGGGCTGCATCATTCATTGTGTGTCATTACTGGGCCCATTCAATCATCTAGCCTACTTAATCAGAGTGTCACGCACACACAGTTCTGCATTATTTATATCATTCACTAGGCCCATTCAATGTACCATTTTGCATGCCATTTTTATATCATCAATGAATGTATTAAGTGTCAATTTAAGCTATTAACCATTCATCTTATTAGCTAAGTTCCATGTCATCAGCATAACGTAAAGGCTAGCCATAATCACTGTCAATCCTTTGTTAATTATTGTGAATAAATAAACATCTATATTTTCATAATAAAATACAAAACAATAAGGTAATTTTATAACGTTAATATTAATTTGCTTGGGTGTAATCGAAGCTGGTGACCCTCGTTGCAATTCATGTCACTTCCAATAGTATGGTGGGCCTACTCCATTAGCTACTTTCCAATCGGTGATACTATATGACATCATAAATTATACACTGGGCAACAAAAAAAATTTTTTTTCGTGTCCCAAGAATGAAAATACCTTATTCTTATAGTATTTTCTGTGCTGAATCCAAATAAGTTTGTAAAATTTCTCTATCAGGTCTGGTTTTTGTGTGACATGCAATTTAATTTTTAAAAACCCATATAGTTACATATGTACTTATTAAAATATGATCGAAAAGACATACCTGTAGTTTAAAAAGTAGCTTGTTTTGATTTTCTGCTGTGCTTTGCCTCAGGCATGTCTCTCTTAAGAGTCCAGCAATAGTCAGCCAGCATACTGGGGCTCCATTTGCCTTGGTAACGGTTTTCCATGGCAGAAATATCCTGATGAAAACGCTCACCATGTTCGTCGCTTACCGCACCCAGGTTTTCCGGAAAAAAGTCCAAGTGAGAGTCCAAGAAATGAACCTTTAATGACATATTGCACCCCATTGCTTGGTAAGACTTAAGAAGATCTCCTACTATTTCAGGATAGTTTTCGGCCTTGTGATTTCCCAAAAAATTTGTGCAGACACTTTTGAAACTCTGCCACGCAGCTTTCTCAACTTCATTCAACTCTCCTTCAAATCTCTCATCTCTTAACAATTCTCTGATCTGAGGGCCTACAAAAATGCCTTCTTTAATCTTGGCATCACTGATCCGGGGAAACTTATTTCTCAAGTATGTGAATCCTGTTTGCGCTTTATCCATCGCTTTAACAAAGTTTTTCATAAGTCCAAGCTTGATATGCAAAGGAGGAAGGTACACTTTCTCAGGGTCAACAAGTGAACTATTCACAACATTTTTCTTGCCTGGAACAAGTGAGGTGCGTTTTGGCCAATCCTTCTTAACGTAGTGGTTTTGCTTGTCCCTACTGTCCCACTCACATAAAAAACAACAGTACTTGGTGTAACCTAGCCGCAACCCTAGCAAAAGTGCAATGACCTTCAGATCTCCACAGATATTCCACTTATATTTCTGATACTGAAACTTTTCTAAAAGCAACTTCATGTTGGCGTATGACTCTTTCATGTTTGCAGCATGTGCAATAGGTACAGAAGGAAATTTATTTCCGTTGTGAAGAAGGACTGCTTTCAAGCTGACTTTTGAGGAGTCAATGAACAATCGCCACTCATCCACGTTATGTTCATGACCAAGAGCCCCCATGACTGAATTAACATCTTTACAAAACACAAGTCCATCTTCATGGGAGAACCATTCTTTGAATTCATCATGGCGGCTGCGGAAAAAACAAACTTTAGTGTCACGTTGCAGTAGATTCCAACCCTTTAATCTTGAACCTAAAAGTTCAGCCTGCTTCTTAGATAATTTCAAATCACGAACTAGGTCATTTAGATCTCCTTGTGACAGTAAATGTGGTTCATTGGAGGAACAGGTAGCCTGGAATGTTGGATCAGAAATGTCCATCTTTTTCCTCGTGATATGCTACAGCTACGTTTGATTCCTCATCACTTAAACTTACATGTTCAGGAGGATTTGGTACTGGAAGTTGAGCACTGTGGGGAACTGGTCTCATTGCAGACTGTAGATTAGGGTATTTCATAAGGCTCTTTGTTTTTGAAGTGATCCCCTTTGTATTTACCAGGCAGAAATAGCAGTCTGTTGTGTGATCTTTGGGTTCCCTCCAAATCATTGGAATAGCAAATGGCATGTGACGTGAACCGTTTAGTCATCCTGTAAGTAGTCTTACACATGTCACACAACAAATGTGAGGGGCCCAACTCTTGTCCTGATCGCCTACTTTACATCTGAAATAAAGTTCATAGCATTTTTTTACTAATGGTGTAAAGTTACGTTTCTGGGATTTTAAAGTTAGATCACCACATACATAAAAGGAATTAGGATGATTCAGACAGTTCCGCGGCATTACAAAACATCTATATGAATACAACACTGGTGTAAAATTAACAAGAAGCAACAGACACTAGCTGTTAACACTGTGATATTTACAAGCAGACTGACTTGGAGCTGCTCTACACACAGAAACTAGGCTCATGTCTGAACAGGTACAAACATGTTTCAACCTGCACAGTCTGCTGCTCCGACCAAATTTATCCTGCCAGCATTATCAGAACTTTCTCCCCAAAGGAATAAATTGTACTAATTTTACAGAAAAATTAATACAACATATATATTAATATTAATATATTTTATTATAGTTATATTAATTAATATAATATATTATTATATTTATTATTTTTATAATGTTTTATATTATAATATTGTTATATAGTTAATTATATATAATATGTTATTATTTTTTTATCCGGTGATCATGCTAAATGAGGAAAAAATGAACATAGCGTCACAAGTAAACTAAGCCTGATAGAAAAAATCTGATTTCATATTTAGATTCAGCATGAAAAAGTACACTTAGAACACCCATCAAAACCCTTGTGACAAAATTGTTGTTGACCAGTGTTATTAACCCAGTCTATCATTAATACTCAGTCATTGCATCAATTAATCATTAGCATACAATCATATCGTTATCACCTTAAACGGCTAAAACTAGGTCCAAAATATATATATATATATATATATATGGGGACGTTGAACTGTTCACGATTGACCTGTGTTCGGTCCCCCTGCAGCATCCCGCCTCATATGTCCTTTTTATGGTACCTTTTTATCTTTCAACCAATGAAAGGATGACAGCACGCCGCTTGCCCTCGCCGGGAAATCAAACATAATGAACAGCTGGGTGAAATGATTGGTGCCGCCTGCCGTCTCTGGGAATTGAACCGGGGCCGGTGGATTCGTAGTCAACGATGTTAACTATTACACCACTGAGTACATATGATATATTAAGGTGGTCCACACATATATGGTAAACAAATGAAAGCTCACGAATAAAATGAGACCACCTGATACATTTTCTCGTTTCGTCTATGAAAAAAGATCTCATATTAGATTTTAAGCTAAATTCATCAATATTTAAAGGTGGCGCAAGTTTGAAGAAGTTTGCCACTCCATTGCGATTGCG
>JAJOZX010012058.1:0-85000 GCA_023014485.1 Bathynomus jamesi | reverse complement strand
ATTTTTTCATTTGTTGTTTTCTCTTTCTCGTCTTGCGCGGAATATCTCCTATACAAGCGTCGTTCTTTACGATATATATATATATATATATATATATATATATATATATATATATACACAAACTCAGAATGGTTCCCTGAGAACATTATATGTTAAACACAGACCGTGCATGGAACAAGGAACTCTTCTGGGAAAATTAAATCCACTATAGTCCGAATAAGTAATGGTAAATGACAAATACCATAGTTTTTTTCCTTTTTCATGATTTTAGCCCGACGTGGGCAACGGGTCTCTCGCAAGAGATCCCATAAATATAGCTTCCCTCACCAGCTATCTGCAAAGCAGACAGGATCCAGCTTTGGGACGTGGATCTAGGGTTTAAAGCAAGCCTAGATCCCTACACTCAGAACCTCTATATAAGTAAAAGACTCGTTGCATTCACGTCGTGTTGAATAAATCAAAGAAAAAGGGGGTAACTATTGTATTTTTACCCCCTTTTTCTTTGATTTATTCAACACGACGTGAATGCAACGAGTCTTTTACTTATATAGAGGTTCTGAGTGTAGGGATCTAGGCTTGCTTTAAACCCTAGATCCACGTCCCAAAGCTGGATCCTGTCTGCTTTGCAGATAGCTGGTGAGGGAAGCTATATTTATGGGATCTCTTTGCGAGAGACCCGTTGCCCACGTCGGGCTAAAATCATGAAAAAGGAAAAAAACTATGGTATTTGTCATTTACCATTACTTATTCGGACTATAGTGGATTTAATTTTCCCAGAAGAGTTCCTTGTTCCATGCACGGTCTGTGTTTAACATATATATATATATATATATATTACAGGGGGTGGGCCGAAAGTCTGGATTCATAGGAAAATATTTATTTTAATACATAAATTACAACAAATGGTAAATACTTAAATGAATATCAACTTTAACTCGTAAATGCGTATCCGTGATACTGTACAGTGGTTCGTACTCCAGTATAAACAACAAATTATAACAAATGCTCAAATTGGCGGCCTCTGACATCGAGACACTTAGGGATGGAATTTATGATTTTTAATAATTCTTCGAATTGACGTTCTCGAGATGCGTGTTTCATTTGATAATCTTCTTGTTGACTTTACTGGACTATTCGTTAAAGTTTCACATACCATTGCAGAGGTATTTTCATCAGTTGCAGTTTTTGGACGACCAGAACGCCGTCGATCATGCACACTTCCTGTTTCTTTGAAACGTTTAAACAACTTGCCAACAGTCGCATGTGTTACTGGATGCTTATCAGGATGATTTCTATTGAATTCGGTAGCAACTTCTCTCTGTGTAGCGCCCTGTCTTGCGTACATGAGCACAAGTTCTACCCGGTCTTCTGTTGTTAGATTCGAAGCCATTTCTGGGCTGAAATAAAAAAGTATTTGAGTATTTATACTGGAGTACGAACTACTGTACAGTATCACGGATACGCATTTACGAGTTAAAGTTGATATTCATTTTAAGTATTTACCATTTGTTGTAATTTATGTATTAAAATAAATATTTTCCTATGGATCCAGACTTTCGGCCCACCCTGTATATACACACAGGGTGTTTCAGGAGGAAAGGTCAATACTTCGGGAGGTGATAGTATCGGTCATTGTGAGAAAAAAAGTTCATTTGAACATGTGTCTAATTCTGAATGGTTACGGGATAGAGCTGTTTGAATCTGATGCGCGCGCAGCTCTTCCTCCCCCCGCGGTCGTCCCATTCAATGGCCACCAAGGTCTCCAGACCTCTCTCCGTTAGATTATTGTTTGTGGGGGTGGATGAAAAGTCAAGTTTACAAAAGAAGGGTGGATACACGAGACGAATTGCTCGCGAGCATTTTGGATGCTGCTGCCCGCATAAAGGAACGTCAAGATCAACTCAGACGAACAACACGCGATCTTCGCACACGAGTTGCAAAGTGCATTGAAGTTGACGGTAGGATTTTCGAAAACGTATTGTAAACTGTAGCAACTTTGTCATTTCTGTATCTGATACCATTCAAAATGCCAATGTTTAAACATTAAATGTTAGAAACAGTAATTGGTTTCTCTTTCTTGGTCACCATTAACAATGCTTTTGTATTTATAGATTCAAACAGCTCTATCTCCGTAACCATTCAGAATTAGACATACGTTCATATGAACTTTTTTTCTCACAGTGACCGACACTATCACCTCCCGAATTATTGACCTTTCCTCTTGAAATACCCTGCAATATATATATATATATATATATATATATATATATATATATATATGTGCTGCTCTCTCAGTGTGTATGTTCTGAAGGAGTGGCTCCTTTAAAAAACTTAGTGAAAAACACTGCCATAATGTATAATGATACTTAATTGTTCGAGTGGCGCCACCTCTAAATATGCACAAATCGATCCAGTTTTTTTTTCCAACATCGTTAAGTGGTAGTGGAATATGGGTAAATGCCATGAGAAACATTTTTTAGTTTCATTTTTTTGTTTCTTGGACAACCCTATATATATATATATATATATATATATATAATTATATATATATATATATATATATATATATATATATACTGTATATAAATTTTAATTATGCATTAATACTGATAATACACAATTATTTCAATGTTCGTGCAGTGGCTAATAAATTTTCAAGTAAAAAACTCATGATACTTAAAATTCAATTTATCACAAATAAAAAAAAAAAAAACCTTTGTCAAAGTATCAGTTTAATTTAAGACGATGGACTTGAAAATATCATTAGTAAAATGAATGGAGATTTAATGAATTTCAAAGTCTGATGTGATTCCAATTTATGGTTTTCTTTTATATTGTATCTCTGTCGTCTTAAATTTTTATGTGAAATACAATAATGTATTATCTTAACGTATTAGTATTTAATTCCTCTTCGTAAATGAATGCATATAATATGGCCGCATTCCTGTTGTTTGCAAATGTTGCAAGGTTATTCTATGATCATGAGCTTGCAGTTGTTGGCAACGTTCGCGACTGGCCGAAACGCGTAACCATACTACTTATATCGTGAAATAAGCTACAAAAGTGGATTGAATATTACATCTTAATTTAATTTTAGTTTGTTACAATTTCGGAAAAATGTTCGCCTGAAAACAAAGTTTATTAGTGTCACCAAAAAAAAAAAAAAAAAAAAAATACCCAAAGAAAAAAATATTGCCAATTTGTAATTTTTTATGATTTTCAGACTATTTGTGTTTCTATTTGGGCAAACTTATTTTCCAAACTGTAGAATTGCAGAAAAGTTTGCCGATTGAAAAACGCTATGGAGGAAATGCTGAAAATGTAAAAATTCAGAAAATTCAAAACTGGTTGCAAAAATAATGACAAATAAAGAAAAGCTGCCGAATACACTGTCACTCAAGTTGATCAGAGTTTTGTTGGATTACTTTCCACTTGGAGCCATTTCTATTCATGGCCCGAAAGGGGAGAAAGCTCTAAGTGGAAATTTCTGATTTGGAAAAGAGAGTTCTGACTCGCTTTCCGGCCCGAGGGGTATTTTCTATGAAAAAAACTAAACCGAAGTTAGAAATCGTACAGTGGGAATAGTAATGAATCGATTTGAGAATCCCCTCGTTCGAGATTCCCATTTTTGTATTTCTCATTCTTAGACGAAGACTGAAATAGGAATGACCATGATTGAGAAGAGCCCTTCTTGTTGTTGCTGCTGCTCCTGCATGGTTAGGTTATTTTCCAGCCAATTACGAATTCTTGTTGAATTTGGAAAATTCCAGGGATTTTTTAAATAGATCTTATTTCTTTGACGAATTTCTTTCCCCAACCGTACCCAGTTTTATTTTTTAATTCAAAGTATTTTAAGTATATGTTACAGACCTGCAAAAGTGAACATAATCCAGCGCTCCAGAAATGCATGGATGATCTAAACCAGGGGTTCCCAAACTTTTACCACCAAGGACCCCTAAATATTAATTCCGTACGGACATAGACCCCCCACAAAAGAAATTATGAATTCAGTTACAAACTATAGTATATTTCATAAACATAAATAGCTTTTAAATTAATGTAAAATTAAACATTCTACGCTCATTAAACCAGTTTAATAAACACTTACCGAATGTCTAGTGTGAAATAAAAATTTATTTTAATATAGTTAATGTTACTATTTTTCCAAAAGCTTAGAGACCCCCTGGAAGCTTCCTACAGACCCCTGGGGGTCTGTACAGACCACTTTGGGAATCCCCGATCTAAACATCACTGCATATGGGCACAGACGAAGTTTTTCTGCAACTTTCTGGATACACATGTTCTCAAGATGAGAATTATAGCTTGAGAAATAGATGCTGCAAATAATCTCTGAAGATATGAGGTTATTCAATATTTACTTTAACCTACGGTCACTAATTGCCAAAACAGTGACAAAAATATTGCTAAGTTTGTCATGAATTAAAAATAACATTAAAATGAAGTCAGCATTAAAACAGATGAACTGGTAACAACGATTGAGAAAAACTGAAATCATCAAGTTAAATTACTGTATTTAGTTAAACCTACAGTAATTACAGAACTTAATCTACTAGAGGCACTCAATATATTTTACCCCACCCTTTTTTCTTAGCTAAATAATAGGCCATGGGGTTGAAATGTCTTTTGGGCCGTAAGTTTGAACTTTCTGCGCTTCACATAACCGGAATTTTTTCAGTTTGAACCTCCCCTCCTTGTATAAAACCGCTTTTAAACGCCGTTGTATAAAACCGATGGTTAACGCAGTTTCGAGAATGGCGTCTGACAGTGATGTGCGTCGTAATCAGAGAGCTGTTATCGAGTTCTTGACCGCAGAGAAGGAAACAGTTGGAAATATTCACAATCATCTACAAAACGTTTACGGAGATGCTGTTGTTGATCAAAGTACAGTTGGACGCTGGTCTAAACGTGCGAGATCATCGGAGAGAGGCAGGGCCAGCCTCGATGATGAGCCACGCAGCGGTCGACCAGCATCGG
The DNA here is from genome assembly GCA_023014485.1 of Bathynomus jamesi. Taxonomy (NCBI): domain Eukaryota; kingdom Metazoa; phylum Arthropoda; class Malacostraca; order Isopoda; family Cirolanidae; genus Bathynomus; species Bathynomus jamesi. The sequence continues at coordinate 80,005 of JAJOZX010012058.1, read as the reverse complement.
CTATGACATCTCACACTGTGCAACGTACTAACAGCATCATTCGATCAAATCGGCGCGTCACATACAAGGAGCTATCACTGGAGCTAGGAATTAGTGAAGGAAGTGTGAAAACGATAATTATTCAGCAACTGGGATACTCAAAAGTGTGTTCACGGTTTGTTCCTCGCGAAATGACAAGATCACGAAGCCCAAAGAAAAGAAATTGCTTCTGAGTCGTTGGTTCGATACGAGACAGAAGGGGATGACTTTCTTTCACGAATTGTGACTGGGGATGAGACTTGGGTACACCACTTTGAACCTGAAACAAAACGCCAATCCATGGAGTGGCATCACTCAGACTCCCCACGCAAGAAAAAGTTCAAAATGGCTCCCTCTGCAGGAAAGGTTATGGCCATCTTCTGGGACATGAAAGGGGTGATTCTGATGGACATTATGAAGAAAGGACAAACAATCAAATCAGAGGCATATATTGCTACCCTACAGAGACTCCAGAGATGTATAAAACGAGTTCGACCGGAGAGAAAACTGGAAGACGTCATTCTTTTGCACGATAACGCAAGACCACATAACAGTTTGCAAACAAGAGGCCATCACAAAAATGCGCATCACTGTGTTACCCCACCCTCCATACAGCCGAGATCTAGCCCCTTCAGTCCATTTGTTTGGGCCAATGAAGGATGCTATTCGTGGAAAAAAGTTTCAGAGTGACGATGAGGTTGTTGAGGAGGTTAAGAGGTGGCTCCAGCGGAAGCTAGCGGACTTTTAGCAGCAAGGAATAAAAGCTCTTGTTTCGAGGTGGAGGAAAGCCGTAGAAAAGGATGGAGACTATGTGGAAAAACAAAAACTTGTAAAAGAGGTATGTAACTTAGTGTCACACTATGACATTGTCACAGTGTGACAAAATTGTAACTACTTGTGTACAAAATTTCTGGAACTTAAAAGGAATCTTGGAAAGAAAAAAAAAAGGTGGGGCAAAATATATTGAGTGGCCCTCGTACATTCACGTGAACATCTAAGGGGTTCCAAAAAACCTTAGCCCCCCCACTTGCAGCTTACATGTTTACTTATATCGAAATAGTTTTTAGTGATTATAAAAATATATAAAATTCTTTATTTATTGCAGGTATTAAAATTACTCCAGCTGATAATGTGATAATATAATGGCTTCTCAATTAATTGGTGATTCGGAGAGGCAACGTGTGATCGATCGCATACGAGCAATAACATTTCGGGAAGCTCGTGATGCTGGAGCCACCTTTATAACACGTTCATGGGTTGACAAAAAGTTGCGAAGAAGTGAGGACTTCGTCAAAAGAAATTGGAACAAAACTTTGGATGAATGTGAAATGGATACAACCAAATCTGGGCGCCCAAATTTGCCACTCTCTCAGGAAACAAAGGACATCATTGAAAGTGGTACGCGTAAGCGGAAAAACAGCTGTGCTAAACTTTCTAGATCGAAGTGTTGAGGAGAAAGATCGTTAGTGGTGAGATCATTCGACTGTATCGTCATAGGCAAGGTTTAAAGCCTTGGCATGAACTTCCAAAGCCAAGAAAACTCAACTTAACATCGATGACAGAATGGGTTTGCCCATTATCTTGAAGATTGGGATGTAGATGATTTCATGCATTTAGCTGTCTCCGATGAATTTTTTGTTTACGCAACACGTCGGCCTACTACCAAAATGATCGAGTGTGGGTCACAACCCAGATGAAATCGATGACAATGAACATGATCGCGAATTATTAAAAGTCCAGACTGTGTTGGTGTGTTTATTTTGTTCACTGCAAAGAAGCTCATGTGGGTGCTGAAGCCAAATGGTCAGAGTTGGGATGGACAGTATTTTCGTGATATTCTATCCCGGCATGTCATTCCTTTTCTAAGAAACCCAAACAATGTTATGGATTCGATCAGGTCACCTTCTGCACGATAAGCCCCCTGCTTTAAGGCATTAACCACTCAACAGTTGTTGTGGAACCATGAGATCGATTTCTTTGGAAATGAAGAATGGCCAGAAAATTCTCCTGACCTGAACGTCTGTGAACACATTGGATCAGTTATAAAGGACAAGGTGAATGTCTCTTGTTTCAAGAACCTGCAGCAAATCGATTTTCGAAGGATACAATGACGCAACACATTGAAACTCTCTTAGCAAATTTGCGTAACGATCAAGATCTATTCACGTCACTTTTGGCAAGCTACCCAAAGCGAATTCAGCTGCCTTGGAAGCGAATGGCGGAACACCAAGTTTTAATTGTTTCTCATTAAATGCAGGATTAAATTCTCTTTTGTAAGGTATGTTTAGTTTTACTGTACGCCTAATGGTGTAGGCCATGGGCAGGGGGGGGGCTAAGGTTTATTGGAGCCCCATATACTATAAGAAATAAATTATAATTTTGTCTATCGAAAATCAGGTCTACGAAACAAATGAATCAAAAACCATGAATGAAGGCATGCGATATTTTTAACATCATGAAACTCAACAAAGTTAATTAACCTAGTGTTTTAGTCCAAAATATAAAGACCCTAAAATAAAACAAACGAAATAAAAATTTCTTGAATGAAAACAGAAGAGTTAATTTTAACATTTACTCGTACACACAAATGCTACAGTGTCTGAAATCTCAATTTCAGGATGAATTGGAAAACACCTCAAATATAAAAGTTTCATTTTGCAAAAATTTCGAAGCTTTTTTAAAACTTTTTTATTTCATTCAAGATGAGGAAAAAATTTCTCGAAAACTTTGGGAAAAAACAACACACACACACACACACACACACACACACACACACACACTCTCTCTGACTCTCTAATATTATTAATATATATATATATATATATATATATATATATTTCTTTGTAGAACTATACTGTTATAGATATTGTTCCCTTGTGCCAAGACCCTCATAATTTACAAAGGAAGAGTGCCATCAGTGCCATCTTTCCCTCTCTGTCGTGAAGGACATCCTCATTAAAAGAGTGACACACAGCATCCTTGTCTTGTATTAAGGAAATCACAGGCGGGGGTTATGTATGCGATTAATATAATAGTGATCCCTTGTTAATTTAATTTTTTTTAGAAACAGGATACCGTACCTAACTCTCAAATTATTTATTGGTGTTTATTGTACAGTATTTTTATAACTTTTTGAGGTGGGGAAGAATTGATGAAAGTACAGTTACATAACTCTAATCGAAGGTAAAAGCAATGAACAACTTTATATATATATATATAGTGAGAGAGAGAGAGAGAGAGAGAGAGAGAGAGAAACAAAATCCAATTAGAAACATCATTCGTAAAGCTTTTCGTATCTAGCTTTTATACCTTGAAATGATGAAAGAATTATAATGTGAAATAATAATTACTACTGTAGCTACTAAAGCGGATAAAAATTATTAATTAAAATTAAATAACATTAACAAATGAAATACGTGGAACGTAAACCTTTGCAGTAAAAAAAAGATTAATCCATGATGAATTTCCAAGAAACGTAAGTTTCATTTAAGACAAAAACAAATAATTTTTCCTCGTGTAGAATTAATAAAATAAACACATTTCATTTCTTAAAATCTTTACGACAACAACAGTACAATTGGCGAATAGTTTTGACGACATGGGGTGAATGACATTCTCCACTTGAGCAATTGTTAACGTGAAGTCAGGAAACCTCTCCTTAACACGAAACGTGGGACCAATATATACATATATACGAGTGTATATATATGTTATTCCATTATTATTATTATTATTCCATAACCAATCCAAGTAATTCAAATTATTCATTTATCTAAGTTTGTTACCGGAAAAATAGTGCAACTCTACTGTACATGGTTCGATGTCAAATAAATGCAAAAAAATTCACTTTTTTCTACGTAAAGGTAAAAAAGGTAAAAGGTGACATCGTATTCATACGATGTCAAATAGTTATATATTTTGGTTATTTAAACCAACTTTTTTGTGTGTGTGATTATAAACCATTAATAAGTCAAATTCCTGCTTGTTTAATATAAAATTTGGTGGAAAATGTTTTAGTTTATTTTCCAATATTATGCTGTGAAATCACTAATACCGTTGAAAAAACTTTATATTCGCAAATATACTGTAAATGTCACACTTCTAAAATTGAAAATTTGCTATTTATATATTAACAATCAACGCTCTCAGCAAACTTTGATGGAAAACCATTTGTATTTTGAGTCTATTCAGCCCCGATGAATAACCTTATAATTATTTTTTTCAATGGTTTGAAAGAACCTTTAAATATCTTTTTTTTTTCCGATACAGCTGTCGCGGCAATCATCATTCTCGCGTTCGTGGTAAACACGTGAAAATGGTTGTGTTACCGAGTTCAACTACAAATGTAAATCATTGTGCTTCGAATTAAGATAATAATGGAACAGTTGAATATGATCATGAATTTGAATGCTGAGAATGTCATCTACGTAGTAAAAATACAAGTTTAAATGATTACTTCCCACTCAATGTCTTTCCCATTCCCATTCGTGGTTCGCAAATGCACAAAAGCGAAAAATCCACATGTGAGAAGTGTTTTCCTTGATTTGAGAAACAATGTTTCTCTATTCCCATTTGAAGTGAAAACACAAAAATGAGAATGGTTAATATTTCCTAACCTAACTTAATTTAAGTTAACCTAACATTAGCCTAACCTAACCTTGACCAAAGTGGTTAAACCGTGACGAGAATGAGAATGGCATGAACTGGGAAGAGACAGATTTGAAAATGTCTCCTCTGAAGTTCTCACTGTCTGCGGCTTTCCCACTTTTGGGAGCAGAATGAAATGGGAATTACATTGAGTGAAATGATACCGTTTAAACTGTATTAGACCACCCTACAACAAAGTTGAAAACGGGTCAGCGGGTCACTTGGGAGTGAATTCAAGACGCGTGGAGGTGGGTCACGGGTCAAGACGGTCAGTGCTGTGATAGGTGGGGCACAAATTTCCAGTCGAATTTTAAAAAATCGTATGTTTTTTTACGTGTTCATCAGGGGTGGATTGGTGGCAATCGAAGAAAGCTGCTCTTCATGTACTCAGTGGAGTAGCTAGGTCTGTGTTCGTGATGCGGGCATGCAGCAGCCAGTCGGAAACATTTCAGCGCATTCAACTCAAGTAATATCATACGTCCACAGCGCGTACTACTGGCACCAGAAACAGTAGAATCACTGTGCAATTTAGGGTGGAGCGAAAAATACTTTTTTTCTAGTATGAAGTTCTAATAGTGATTAAAAGTTGCATTTAGTGGACGAAATATGCCTGCCAAAATATGAGTTCATTTGTTTAAAGTTTTCAGCTGCCACCAGGGGGCTAAATTTAACACAATTTTGTGTAAAAAGGAAAAAAATGCTTCTACTTTAGGTTTGTCAAACTATTATAAAATTTTATCGTAGAATTATCTAATAGTTTGATTAAGATTCGTAAATGATAGGAATTCGTTTTGTAAAAACACCTTTTCATATGCTTAATATCTTCAGCTGCCACAAGAGAGCTGAAGTTAACACAATTTAGAGTAACTGAGTCATGTTGAGACTACACTGAATGTTGTGGGGGAGGGTTTGGGGAGGGTTGTGGGGGAGGGTTTTGGTGTGAAGGAATTTCTTTCTGAGAGTCATTAGAACAGTGTGTTAACACTTGTCTTCTTAGGTAGTAGGCCTAGTCGCTCGGTTGATCGGAGAGTTTTTTAATATCATCGGAATATTATAAAACTTTATTTTAAAGTGATTTATATAGAAATAATATTGATTTTATTATAAAATGCTTGTTATAATGTATTATATAATTTTAGTTTTATATAATATATATAATATATTATATATACTTATAAAATATATTATATATTAATTATATAATGTTTTGATGTTACAGGATATTTGTGATTGTAATTTTTCTTAAAAATATTATGGCATCAAATACTAAATATAAACATTTCACTAGAGAACATATGAAGTGTGCCATATTTGAAGTACCTTGTGAGATGAGTGATATGCAACTACCAACTTATAACTGCATTATGAAAGATTACCTGTTCACAAAACATTTAGTGAAGGAGCAGATGAATAACAAGGAGCCTTCATTTTCTGAAATAGCAGAGGCAGTTTCCAAAAAGGTAGAAAATATTTGGAAGAAGGCCCTTTGCCAATAGTTTCACATACACGCGTTTTACAGATGATACGAGTGTACCATGATAAATACAGGTCCTTATTAAAGCCATACAAGTCACGCAAGGATCAGCCTAAGTACAAAAATCAGCTTGAAGAATTTGAAAACTCTTCAAAATGCACTTTGTTTGACATCTGCACCTGCAAATGTAAGGAGTTTAGGAGATGCTCATGTGAAAAGAGTAAGAAAGTCCCTCCAAAAGAGCAGGATTTTTTAAATGACCAACGAACACGCAGAATAATGGTGATAGGAAGCATTGACATAGCACACACAAGACGATTACAAGCAAGAGAACATCGAAAGGAAATGGAAAAAGCACGTTTGGAATCCTCGCAAACAACTAGTGCTGCTATAACCAATACGTCCAACTTACAAATCGAAACAGAGACAAGTGAACTTCAACAACTAGAAGAGATATCTGAAGATAATGAGGAAGATACAACCTCGACTCAATATGTAATATCAGAACAACAGATGCGTGAGCCACTGCCTTCATTAGCAATTACTTGTGATAGATTTAAAATGTCGGACAGAGCTGGGCTGCTATTGCTTCTGCAGTATTGGCAGATCTTAAAATTGTTACTCCCGAAGACAAAGGGAATATTATAGACAGAAGTAAGCTCAGACGTGAAAGACAAAAACAGAGAAAGGAACTACAACAGAGAGGAGAGCCAAAAACCATGCGGGGATTATACTTTGATTGCAGAAAGGATAAAACAATGATTCAAGTCCAGGAGAGTGATGGCTCTAACCACCGAAGAACCAAACGCGAAAAGCATATCAGCATAATATCTGAACCACACTCTCTGTACTTTGCACATGTGACACCTTCCAGTGGCAAAGCTAAATACATTTGCACAGCGCTAGTGAATTGCTTGAAAGAAAGGAATGTTGTATAGGGAACATCGTTGCAGTTGGCTGTGATTCGACAGTGGTTAACACTGGTAGTATTGGAGGCACAATAAGATTACTGGAAGAAGCCTTTAATAAGCCATTGCAGTGGCTGATATGCCTTTTACACCTTAAGGAACTTCCATTGCGCCATCTGTTTCATCACTTGGATGGTACCACTACTGGACCAAGAGCATTTTAAGGAGAAATTGGCCGAGCACTTTCAGACTGTGAAAAGCTTCCCATAGTTAACTTCAAACCCATTGAAATTCAAGAGGACATGTGTGAAGTTGATGTAGATGACATAAGTACTGACCAGAAATACCTTCTTGAAATTCCCAAGGCTATATCAAGTGGAACATTCTCAAAGAGTCTTAGTCATAAGAGTCCAGGCAATATATCATATTCAAGGTGGCTCACCACAGCAAACAGGACTCTGCGGTTATATGCAAGCACAGAGAATCCTTCAGGCAATTTACAAGAATTAGCTACTTTCATTGTTAGGGTATACGCACCAATGTGGTTTCAGATAAAGCGTAAACCATTATGCAAATATGGTGCTAAACATATGTGGCATATGATTGCAAGAAGCCGGTATCTCCGTGAAGAGCTTAGGAGAGTACATGACTCAGTCATTCAGCGAAATGCATATTACGCAAATCAAGAAAACATTCTCATTGCAATGATAGCTGATGAAAGGGAGCATGTGCGTCAGTTGGATTTAGGCGTATCATAAAAGCAAGGGCATGCATTCAAGAAACAGATGTTATCAGGTATTTTAAGGTACCAGAAATAAATTTTTATGCCAAAGACTATACAGATCTCATTATGTGGCAAGATTTTCAGATAGCAGAACCACCGATAACCAAAGGAGTTTCTCTTGATGATATTGAATCATGCATCAAACATGGTACTACTCTTCATTCAGAATTATTTCAATTTCCATGTCATACACAAGCCGTAGAGAGAGCGTCAAGCTCGTTACAGACGCTGCTGGATCAGTCTGCGGACCTACAAACAGACAGTTGGATTCGTGCTACATTAGAATCAAGGGAAAAACAGCCAAAATTTGACACAAAAGCAAATTACTAAATAGTCTTCAGCAAGAACCCTTTCTAGAGGGAGGTTGGTTGGGGAAAGGGTGGTAACTCCGCTAAGGCACGAAATAACGTTTCTTAACTGTCTCAAGCCAGTATAAAGGAGGAGAGACATCCTAATTTATTACTGTTCCCTTTTTCAAGTAAATACAGAATCATACTTAATTGTCATTTTTAAGTTAACTTCAGCCCTCTTGTGACAGCTGAAGATATTAAGCATATGAAAAGGCTTTCTTAGAAAACGAATTCTTATCATTTAAGAATCTTAATCAAACTATTAGATAATTCTAAGATAAAATTTTATAATAGTTTGATAAACCTAAAATAGAAGCATTTTTTTCCTTTTTACCCAAAATTGTGTTAACTTTAGCCCCCTGGTGGCAGCTGAAAATATTAAACAAATGAACTCATATTTTGGCAGGTATATATCGTCCACTAAATGCAACTTTTAATCACTATTAGAACTTCATACTAGAAAAAAAGTATTTTTCGCTCCACCCTACGTGTGCATCGCTTTGGAGTATTACAAGAATTTCTAAATTACTTTTCACTGAAATAATTATAATCATTACTGTTTTATGAAATAGAAGCTCGTGTGTGAATCAGCTTGTATTTGTGTATCGAAATAAAAATTTTGTATTTTGAAAAACGTTTTATTCAATGTATTGTTTAGGTCAGCAGGTTTGCCGGGTCGTGGGTCAAATGGGTCGTGGGTCAAATGGGTCGTGGGTCAAATGGGTCGTGGGTCAAATGGGTCGTGGGTCAAATGGGTCGTGGGTCAAATGGGGTCGTGGGTCAAATGGGTCGTGGGTCAAATGGGTCGTGGGTCAAATGGGTCGTGGGTCAAATGGGTCGTGGGTCAAATGGGTCGTGGGTCAAATGGGTCGTGGGTCAAATGGGTCGTGGGTCAAATGGGTCGTGGGTCAAATGGGTCGTGGGTCAAATGGGTCGTGGGTCAAATGGGTCGTGGGTCAAGTGATTCGCGGGTCAAGTGATTCGCGGGTCAGGTGCTGGACGGGTCACACGGGTCAAGGTTGGTGACCCGTTTCCAACTCTGCCCTACAAACACTTCTTTTCAATGATAGCGAGAAACAAATACTGTAGACTAAGTTTGGGAGCAGGAGCTTCCCTTTGAGAGTACATCCTTTTACATATATTGTTTCGTATTAAATAAGTCTTTCGTGGCTATTTAAGTTAAATGTCTGATATTACTTCTGGATAAGAGTTACTAGGAGAGTTACAGTTTCATTTCATTTCATTAAAAGGAATGTTGATGAAAAGGAAGTATATATTTCAAACCTAACCATTGCGAGAGTAACAGCACCTTGTGCTGTAAATGTTTAGGTTTCATTTCAACAGAGAAAAAAAAGAATTATGAATTACTATATTTATTTATTTATAAATTATAAATAAATAATAAAGCTGTGTTAAAGAGAAGAAAACTGTGACAAGCTGCAAGTAACATGTATCCAGAGTAGACAGATTTGGTTGGCAATAGTATTGTAAATGGGTACTTTTATGCAGGTACACTGCGTACATAAAATAACTTTACAAAGGAATTACAGTTCAGATATGTAAAATGCACAGCCACGGAAAGCAGTTTGCCTTAAAAACATATCTGGAAAAAAATACTGAAATTTTTCGAAAAATTTCCCCAAATTACTCTTGGTTATGAAACATCTTTATGTCATGTTTTCACTTTTGTATTAGGTATTAATAAATAATTTTAACCTTTCAAGAGACGTCTATCATACGATAGGTATATAAATATATAAAATTGAAAATAATAATAAACAGTTTTCTCCATCTCTCAATCCCCGCATAATGTGAAACAACCCATTTTTTATCGGCTCGTAACAATTTTAAGACTTCGTATTTAAGATTCCATGCTTTTATATCAAATGGAAGAACTGCAAACGTTACTCTTATAAGAGTTCTAAGGTTAGTCTCATTAGTTTACAAATTTTAATTTCTCTATTGCATTATGCATTTCTATATGACGTTATGAACTCTGTAGAAATAATTATACAAGAAAAATACAAACCCTAAATCAGTGGTGCACAAACGTTTTTGATGTGAGCCAAACCAACCATCTGTTTTATATGTAGGGGCCAGATATATAGATATTCTATTTTTTATAAATATGTATTTTTATAACCAGGGGTAATATTTCAGATTTTTCTTTGGGTAGCTACCCTTTTCATGTGAAAAATGTGAATTGAAAAGACCACATTTGGCCCGCGGGCCAGGGTTTGTGCATCACTGCGGCCTAAATAATACCATTATTACATATCGTAATTTAGATCGATGTATTTATTTTCAGAGAGTCGACCATTGAAATACCAGAATGAATGCAAATACATATCAGGATATTTGGCATTTCAACGAAACTTTTTTTTAAATTTTATACGATTTACAGTGTTGATGGCCGGAAGAAAGAAGGGGAGGAAAGAAATTTTGTGGAGTAATATATGGGCTCATTCATTATACATGGTCGTCCAAAAGTACCTACTATTTTGCTGAAATAATAATAGTTTAGGATGAAAATGTAGTAACATAATTAAATGTATATTTATTTATCAAGCTTGGGGCTAACATTCGACGTGAGCACCATCAGTGTCTCTCCAAATCTTAAATCTGTTCACTGCAATGCGGAACACATTCTGAAGCATCTCTGGAGTTATTTTAGCGACTGCCGCGACAATGCTGGTTCGTAGATCCTGCAGTTCTGTAACTCTTGTTTTGTAAACCTCAGATTTTGTAAAGCCCTACGCAAACAAGTCTAATGGTGTTAAATCCGGAGCTCGTGCTGCCCAAGGCCTGCGATCCAAATCCAGCGATTTGGTAAGAGCTCATCAAGGTACGCCCGAACGATGTTTGCATAGTGACATGGAGATCCATCTTGTTGAAAAACAACAGTGTCGAAATGCCATCTGAACGAAGCTGGGGTTCATGAAATTGTTGAAGCATGTCAAGATAAATTGGCCCTGTTACTGTAGCTTCTGCAAAGAAAAAAGGTCCGTAAATCTTCGATTTTGTCATACCCAACGAGACATTAACTTTAGGAGAATCTCTCTCCCATTCGTAAAACTTGGTTGGTTTTTCACTAGCCCAGATATGGGAATTATGGCAATTAGCGTTTCCGCATGTGTGGAATGTCGCTTCATCGCTGAAGAGAATGTCGTTTTATAAGTTTTTGGTAAAAAATTTTCCAATCAATTCTGCGCACATGGCAGCTCGTCTTGGATAATCCTCTTTGTGTAACTCATGTAGCAGTTGAATATGGTAACTTTTCGTTTTTAATGTTGATTTTAAAATCCTTAGAACAGTCGTTTTTCTTATGCTCAGTCTACGTGATGCTATGCGAGTTGAGTTGACATTCTAGGATTTGTTTCAAAGGCATCTCTTACCAATTCGACATTTTATTGAGAGGTACGTGAACGTCCAGATCTCTTCCTCATCATGAACAGATCGTGTTCTTTTAAATTTATTGACCAGCTCGCGCACTGCTTTGTCTTTAGGTCCTGGTTTGTGAAATCTTCTTTCGAATTTTCTTCGTATTTCTTTGCACTTCTTCCCTTGGATATGTAGTGTTACTACCATCACACGTTCTTGTACATCCATCATCATCTATGGCCTGTAGAAAATAAAATAGAAATATAATTATTTCAGCAAAATAGATATGGACTTTTGGACCACCCTGTATATTACATCAATTTTATTTTGTATAGTCATGGCTTGGCAATTAGTATTCTAAATTCCCTTCTCTGTTATGTTATAATTCTATTATAACTAGTTTTCAAGTAAATTTCTTCTTTTTCATATCTTTACAGCAGCGGTAGCAAACAGAAAACATACTGTATATCCTTTTAAAAAACGCTATTGTTGTGTGTCCAGAACTTTATTTTGTTCAGTTTGATTTTTCTTGTTTAAATGTACCACAGTGATAACAGTTAATATGATCAGTGTTCTGCCGAAAGGAATATTTGTACAGCTATATATATTCATAGCTTAGGTATTAAATAATTTGTTTTCTCTGTTAGAAACAAAACATGATTGTACAGCTTATGAATTATCTTAGTTTATTAATAAAAACAAAATTCGAAGCATTATTTAGTCATAAAATCAAAGAATATTTGAATCTTTATTTTGCTGAGAAGATACATGAAAAAATTTAAGTATACACTAACTTACTGTATATTACTTTCCTTCCTTGCTATTCAGGGAGGAGGAGATGGGAATATCTGTTTATTATTTCCAATTTTTGGAGATGGAAGTGACGGAAAATCGTACGTTTCTGGTATCCAATCATAAAAATGAGAAGACGTGTTATAAGGGGGCGAACTTTTTTCCTCGCTTGTAAATCATAATAAGGGATTATTTAAAGTTTTAGGCTTCCACTAAGTAATTTACAACTGAGCATAAATTAATCGTACTTTTGGCAAATTCTGAAACAAAGGCAAAATAAACAAAGTCAGAATATAATTTTCCTCAAGCTCACAGCCTGAAGCTTATATGAACTTTCTAAAGTACACAAAAACAATACTCCAACTCCATCTTATCTATCACACGTGAATAAACTTAAACTTTTATTCTTGGAAAGTAATTAACATAAAAATGAATCAGATGATGATAGATATTAAGAGTATGCATGTAAAGGGGTTTTCATCCGCAATCTTGAAAGATGTTAAATTATGATATATAGGGTGGGCAAAAACAAAAAAGTGAGACCTCGAACTTTGGCTGTAAAATCCAAAGTTATGGACAGATTTCAATATTTTTTTCACACCCCACAACTAAGTAAATTTCCAATACAGTGGGTGGATTTCAAAGAAAACTAATGAAAATTAAGGATTTATTGAACATTTCTTTATGCCACTGGAAATTCTCCATTTACACTACTACTGCATTGTCGGGTCGGCAAAAAAAAAGGGAGATCTTTTAAATCCTTCATATCTCGGCAAATACGGTACATAGAACCATAAAATTTTAGTATGTTAGTAATAGGTAATTTTATGGTTTGTTTGCCATCGTTTAGCATTTTAGCTGAGAAATTGGATTTGTGGCGAATATTCCAGAAAAATCTTACGATAATTAAAGCGATTTTAATTAACGTAAGCCAACTGCAGGAGGTTTGGACAAGCTTCTTAAGAAAATCGATAAGACAGGAGATGCTAAAAGATGGCATACAAACCATAAAATTACCTATTACTAACATACTAAAATATCATGGTTCTATGTATCGTATTTGCCGAGATATGAAGGATTTAAAAGGTCTTCCTTTTTTTTTGCCGACCCGACAAATGGAGAATTTCCAGTGACAAAGAAATGTTCAATAAATCCGTAATTTTCATTAGTTTTCTTTGAAATCTGCTCATCTTATAAAAAATATACTTAGTTGTGGGGTGTGAAAAAAAATATTGAAATCTGACCATAACTTTGGATTTTACAGCGAAAGTTCGAAGTCTCCCTTTTTTTTTTTTTTTGGGCCCACCCGATATAAATCACTGAAACATCTTTTCAACAAGCTTAACAACTCATTATTTGTTATGCATTTTATGATATATATCATATATATATTATATATATATATATATATATATATATATATATATATATATATATATATAAAATGAAGATTGGTGGTTTGTGGTTATTGGTATATGAGCGGTAGTCGTATATTTATTGATGGATTTTTTGGGCGTGAAGGGGGGTTCGATATCACTGGCCTTGGAGTAACAGTGTAGTCCTATAGATTCTCGGGCATAGGGATGGCACTGACGCTAACGAATGGTAAGCCACTTAAGTGGAGGTGAATAATGATATGAGTCCAGCTTACATAATTTATTATGATAACAAATGAAAGTAGATGAACTGGCCTAACGGCACAGGGTTTATGCACACGGCATGTGGTATAACGGTAAGTAAGGAAATCGTACCGGGTGCGGCTCGACTCGCCCTTTATAACAGCCTGAGTCTCGTGCATGAGCACTGGACTCAGGCATTAGGACGCTGCGAGCCATCCCATATAAGGAACTCCGGATAACAAACACGAGCTTTAGGCGAGAAAGGGCGCGTCATTCTATAACATATATACAGTACAGTAAATCCTCACATAGCGCGTCTTCGCGAATTTGCCAAGACACGATCTACATATTCCTACCAAACCCAGGAAACGCGGTGGTTCGCCCGCTAAGACGCGGTCTGACAGTCAAATTTAAACTAAACGTGGCCGGAACGCGTTCAAAATCCGGCTGAGTCGCGGATGAGTCTGGTTGTGAGTCTGTGTCTGCGAGTCTGGCTGTGTGCGACTGTGCGTGGGCTTGAGCAGTTGGCTTACTCTTGTATCCAGTGATGACCATGAACTTTCTCAATTAAAATCATCTCCCACACCCCCAACATCACCCTCACCATCATTACCATTAGTTCTTCATATTCATTTATTAACGTAAGTAAAAAGGTTTCTTATTTTTATACTGTATCAAATTTTTTACAGGTTTCTATGCTTATTATTATTATTATTATAAAAATGGCAGTATAAATAATATTACCCATTTTAAATACAGTACTTAAATACTTGTCAGAAATTTATTTAAAAAAAAATTTATGAAAACTAAGACCCCGAGAATCTAAACCCCGATTTCTCAGTGACTTAATACTTCTGAAGACGCGATTACCGCGCTATGTGGGGTTTTACTGTGTATATCCATGACCAAATGAGTTGAAACACCTTATAATTTTTGGAATGAGAGAGGTATTAACAGAAATTGCCAATAACATCACCGATGCAGTTTGCGTACCAATAATAAATTTAGTAACACTTACCAACATTTGTGAACTTCCTCAGAACAGAAAGATTTGGTATAATTATTATTTGCTATATTAGTTTTAATAAGTCGTACTTCTTCAATTTTTGCAGTTTCTTGATAAGTCTATTTAAACCACAAAATGGTATGAAACTCAATACATCAAAGGAACATCATTACTCAGAATTAGGATGCAGATTTCATTTGATTTTATCAGCCAAACTTAAAAAGTTCTTGGGTGATGCAACTCTTTTGGCCAAAGCCAACCTTGGCCAAATGAGTTGTATCACTTTAGAGTTTACCTATTTTGGTTTTGTGCCTTGACTACCGTCACTATCAGACAGTGATGTTAGTCAAGACCACCATGGCGGAGGCCGAGACCTAAGTACCCGAGACCGAGATAGACTGAGATCAGTAAAAAGGTCTCGAGACTGGTCTCGAGACCGAGACCGAAACCGAGACAATATGCAATTTTTGCATGTATTCAATAATGTATAATGCCTAATTTCTAAGCTCTGTATTTCACATTCATTAATAAAGATTCTAAAGAAGTTATCAAGTGACAACTGCAAACTTTACTCAGAATTTATATAACATTATATTTATATCTGCTGTATAAGGCTTCTTTTATTTTCCACACAGACTTTAAAAGAAAGCACCAAGAAAACTAATTATGGCATATACTGTACAACTTTGGCCAAAAGTTTTGCATCATCCTTCAACTGAAAAAATGACATATTACAACTAATATTGCAAATAACACTGGGCAACACGTATTTTATTGAATGATATCTGACACTTGATTCTAGGTAATTTGGGTGCGCTGAATACGAATTTCAACTCGGTTTGGCTCTATCAGGTCCTGATTCTTGTCGACAGCCTATGTGCCATTTTCCAGATTTTTCAAATTAGGACTAAAAAATTAAGTCGTGTTAAATTTTTTTTCAAGTTTCATGAATACAAGCAGTTCAAACTACAGTAAAATTACATTATAACGATAGAAATGACTTAAAATAAAAAAACAAACAGATATGAAGCTTTCACTATAACAAAAATTTTCTTTTGTAAGACTTTCTAGCGTATTTGCTTGTTGATGGCAGGTCTCTTTTCAAGCACCAGCAGTAATCAGCCATCATGTGGGAATCCCAGCGGCCTTGGTACCGTTCCTCCATAATTTTGATATCTTGGTGGAATCTCTCCCCTTGTTCGTCACTTACATCACCTAAATTACTTGGAAATTGGTCAAGATGGCTATTCAAAAAATGCATTTTTATGCTCATATTGCAACCTAACTCTTTGTAGTCCCTTAAAAGTTTTTTTACGATTTCTTCGTAGTTATCTGCCCTATAATTGCCTAAAAAGTTTTCTATCAAGTCCACGAATGAGAACCAGCCATTTTTTTCCCGTTCATTCATGACATTAGGAAAATTGCTGTCTTTAATCATTGTTCTTATTTGTGGACCGTCGAAAATTCCCGCCTTGATTTTTTCATAACTTAAACTTGGAAATTTTGAAGTTATGTATTTGAAACACTCGCCGTTCGTATCTAAAGCTTTTACATATTGTTTAATGAGGCCTAGTTTTATATGCAGAGGAGGAAATATGATTTTATCTCTGCTCACTAAAGGTGGATTAATTACGTTTTTTTCTCCGGCAGTAAGTGATGTTCGTGCTGGCCAGATTTGTTTGAAATAATGTTCTTCCTTGGCTCTGCTGTCCCATAAGCAAAGGAAGCAGGGATATTTAGTATACCCTCCTTGTTGTCCTAGCAGAAAATTAACCATTTTTAAGTCAACACATATGATCCACTCGTGCTCCCTATATTTGATAAGATTTAAAACCTTTTCTATATGTTCATACTTTTCTTTTAATTTTGTTGAGTGCCCAATCGGTATCGAGCCGTATAGATTGCCATTATGCAACAACACACACTTAAGACTTCTTTTCGAACTGTCTAAAAACAAGCGCCAATCATTTGCATCGTAAGACTCAACCCCCATCTTCTTTAACAAACCAACTATGTCGCAGCAATATACTAAACTATCCTCTGTTCTAAAATATTTAACAAGTTCTTCTTCTCTTTTTCTGTAAAATGAAATGTATGTGTTTGAAGTAAGCAAGTTTTTCTCTTTAAGTCTTGAAGCTAAATTTCCGCAGCCTTTTTTGGCAAATTTAGATCCCTTACAAGATCATTCAACTCGGCCTGGTTAAACTTTTGCGGATCGTTTTGACTTTCAAATACGCTGGGGTCAAAATCGGTGTCTGACTCCTCAAAGTGCATAACAATATTTTCAGGAACATCTTCAACTAATTCTTGAGTTGGCAGACCCTTAAATTTTGGAATGGGGATCTCATTTGAATGTAGCACAGGTCGTATCGCGGTGTCGAAATTTGGGTACTCGATACAATGTTTATTTTTCTTAGTGAAGCCCGAAGTCTTGACAAAGCAAAGGTAGCAATCGGTCTCGTGGTTAGTAGGCTCTCGCCACACTGATATGGAAAAAAAATTGTAAAGCGTTAACAAAAGCGACGAGAGACTTGTTTTTATGAATTTTATCAAAAGTTATCACCCAAACATTTAACATTTCTATGTGTTTCAACCTTATGCAATATTTGAGATTCTTATAAACATTTTTTGTAAATTTTGTTTATGTACCTAAGTTACAATTACATTTAGGTAAGTTACAGTATACTAGTGATTAAATTACGTAGTTTTATGAAATCATAAACTTACCATCGGAACTCCAAAAGGTATTTTTGAATCCGAACCCTTCGTCCAATGTCGCAGTCTTTCAATGCATACAGTATAGTGCAGGCTTTATGTGGAGCCCACGATTTATCTTGGTCCCCCAGTTTTATGCCAAAATAAGCTAAGTAAGCTCTTTTTACGAAGTCAGTTATATTTGCTCGTTGATGTGGAAGTGTAAAATTTCCACATATATAACAGAAGGAATCAGGGTTGTTTTTGCATTTGAACTTTCTAGTGCTTGATGACATATTGCTTGATTGTTCTGCCAATTTGTAAAGGTATTTAAAGCCCTTAATTCATATAAATTTAAGAAAATCTGAAATATAAACACAAAAATTAGTTTAAATAGGTACTTATTATGAAATAGGTACTTACAATCTATGAAATTAAACTAGAAACACGGATGAGTAGGTACAATATAAATTACGTCTAATTAAATCAACTATATTAAATCACGATGACAAAATTACTCACTAAATCATATGCCAATTCAAAATTATGTTAATGCCCAAACTTAATTAACTAACTCAACTGACTGATTGACTGACTGACTGATTGAATTGACTGATTAACTCTGGAAACGAGTCGCTTTTATATATTTTAGTTGTCCCTCTAGAATACTCTACAGAGAACAGGAACGCTCGAGAAAATTTTAGAATTCTATGATATTTTTAGCTTAATTTACTAATATTAAAATGGGTTAAAAATGACAAAATTAAAAATATTTTTAGGGTGTTACATATAAAAATATACATAATACAACAATACCATAACAATAGGTACAAATACCTAGATAAAAACCTAGTTGCATAATGTGTAACTGCAAAAAGACTTAGCGAGTATTGAGAAAAAAACCTTTTTATGAATACGACGAAAGAGGAGGGGTGTTGAGCAAAATCAGGACCTGATAGAGCAAAACCGAGTAAAAATTCGTGCTCAGCGCACCCAAATTACCTAGAACTAACTGTCAAATCTAATTCAATAGACAAAAAGTTGAAATTTGTTCCCCAGTGTAATAATTATACCAAATCTTTCTGAGGAAGTTCACAGATGTTGACAAGTGTTACAAAATTCATCATTAGTACTCAAAATACAATAGTGATGTTATAGGTACTTTCTGTTAATACCTCTCATTCCAAAACACTTTAAGGTATATCAACTCTCTTGGCCATATAATATATATATAATATATATATATAATAATATATATATAATATATATATATATAATATATATATATAATATATATATATAATAATATATATATATATAATATTATATATAATGTATATATATATATATATATATATATATATATATATATATATATATATATATATATATATACAGGGCTATTTAAAATGATTCATCCGATTTCAACTGAGAATACTTCCGTACCTATCAACCGTGCATCAACTGGACATACACCACATGAAAGAGGAAATCTCCGAGTTTTACAAGATCACCGCGAGAGGGCTCCAAAGTCACGCCGTGGCCTAGCCTAGCAACAAACTCTCAGTGTGAAAATGGTGTCCGCACAGCAGAAGGCGTTTTGTGTGTTGCAGTTTTCGAGCTGTAAATCGGTAGTCACAGTGCCGATACCTGCCGATACCACCGACGGATGCTCTGAGCACCCGGTGGATCTGTTCTGTAACGTCGACGAAACTCACGCTGCACTGTGACTACCGATTTACAGCTCGAAAACTGCAACACACAAAACGCCTTCTGCTGTGCGGACGCCATTTTCACATTGACTGTTTGTTGCTAGGCTAGGCCACGGCGTGACTTTGGAGCCCTCTCGCGGTGATTTCCTCTTTCATGTGGTGTATGCCCAGTTGATAGGTACGGAAGTATTCTCAGTTGAAATCGGATGAATCAGTTTGAATATATATATATATATATAGGAATTTAATAATTATTTATTTTGTTAAAATTATTGTAACAAAAAAATTGTAAAATTGTATTTATTTTATAAATAAATAAAGAATTATTAATTCATCCATTCATTTGAATATATTATATAATTCAGGGCCGGCCAACCCCATGCCCGCGGGCCAAAAGTTGCCCGTTTGACTTTTGGAGGTTGCCCGCCTCAGAAATAATAAATAAAAATATATATTAATTCTATAAAAAATTGAAATAAATAAAAACTTAAATTAAAAATAAATAAAAAATAATTATTATATGCACAATCAGTAATATATACTGTTTGTTTTAGACGCCAATATTTCCCTACCCTTCAGGATCTTAGTGACTTTGCTACCACCTCGACGTTGTTTCTTGTCGATCGCTTTACCACACGGAACATTGTATTCAGAAGTAAGTTTTATTTGTAATTTTTAAGATTTTGTATTTGGCAAAAGTTTAGTATAAATTTACTTTGATAAACGGTTATTTGCAGTTATTAATTGCCAGAGCTGGGCACCGCAAACTCAAAATCACTTCCGCAATCGCAAATCCGCAAACTCAAACCTTACCTTCCGCAAACGCAAATCCGCAAACTGCTTGCCATTTTTGGTGCCGCAAACGCAAATCCGCAAACGCAAACCATATTTCCAATTTTTACAGTGCTGGGCACTTCCGCAAACACTTCCGCAAACCGCAAATTCCGCAATCGCAATTTTAACTATAAAAAGTATCCAAAACATTAAAGAGGCATAAAAAGTTTTTATATATTTTTAATGTTTAATGTTTTAGCCTTGTTTTTATTAAAAACAAGGCTAAATAATTTATTACAATAAATAAGATGACGCGCTGCCTGCCAGCCAATTGGCGGCCAGTGACAGCAGCGTCACAGCACTAGCGGGCTTGGCCAGTGGCCACGTGGGAAATTTGTGGAAAGATTTGCGTTTGCGGTCTTAGTTCCGCAACGCAAATTCACTAATTTGCGATGACTTTGCCGCAAACGCAAATCCGCAAACGAAAAACATACTTCCGCAATTTCGGAATTTGCGGTTTGCGGAAGTGTTTGCGGAAGTGCCCAGCTCTGTAATAATTGCGATATTTTAATGCTAATGATAAAATATTAAGGTGGCCCGCTCGACTTTTGATTTTTTATAAAGTGGCCCGCTGACAAAACAACTTGGCCGGCCCTGTTATATATCCTCCCATGAAGAGTGAACGCGTTTTTGTTAGGCTGCGACTCTTCATTTAAATAGTAAAGGTTATTGAGTGTGACCGCGGGAAATTTATATATCATTATATTCATGAACTTACAGTAACTTATATGCTTAGTGCGTCACAGTGAGTGTCTCGTGATATTTAATGTGAAAAGATGTGTGTGCATCTAACTGGTTGTATCTTAACGCTAATTAGAAGGACGAGAAGTGGGCACCCATATAGGAATTCCCTTCCCCTCTTCCCGCCCCATCCCCGCTATCTACGAGTACAGTGACCCGACGAGACTTTTCCGTCCGTCTACTCAATTACGATGATGTCTGCAGAAAGTCATAGTCTTGTACAAAATCTTCTGTTGTTTTATATCTGACAAAGTAGATCATATTAAATCAGCCCTTCTTGTGTCTGTTTGTCACGATTTTTACTGTACGGAAGAAGTTGAATATGCGAGGGTACAGTTAAATGCCTTGTTCAACGCTATCTTCCAATTTGTAGATGTAACTCTAGAAACGAGAATACCCTTAAAGACATTATAAATAAAGTGTCGACCTCTCGGTAAAATGAAAATAATATAACCTTCTACAATATGTGACAAACTTCCAAAGAATTCTGGTAATTTCTATGGATGACGTGGACCTATCAGTGATCCTTAAACGATATAATGAGGTACAAAATCGGAAGAACGTTATTTCTTTCAAACAATTTCGGTCAGAATTAGATGCGTTGAAAGAGACGCTCTTTCCGAGGCCCAATTACTTGGCATGTCTTGCAGCATGTCAGAACCCCAGCTTGGAGTGAGTCGGGCAGTGAGGAAAATAAAACTCCCACTCTCAACTCCTACCCCGCAAGTGGTGTGAAAATGTATCCAGAAGGGGTAACAGTGAACCTCCATCCCACTCAGGACAGGACTTCTGCTCCTGGTGTTGCGATTGATCAACAGGTGATGAGATCATCATGAGAGTCAACACCTTCGACAACATTAATAATAGTAACAGGGACTGTTCATTGTCAAGAAGCGAGGCATCACTGCCCTCTCTTTTGCCTTCTGCTGCAGGGAGAGGCGTTCGAGTGCTCAAACGCTTCCCTCGGCATGCAGTTTACCCCTCCCAGCGAAGAAGGGGGTCACACAAACCCGCCAGATTAAAAACACAGCTTACAGAACTTTGTCAAACCACAGAGTAGGGGAGGGGCTTCCCATTTCCCCAAAGTCGTATCACCCATCCCCTAATCAGGCGAATCCTGCCTCAGCGAGAGCGCGGGATGAAGATGCTGGATAATGATGGTCAGCAGACGCACTTCACGAAGGATTCCTCAATCCGTTTTCTCAGCAAGGCCTCCTGTGAGGAACTTTACCCTCTTTTTTATCGCAAATTTAGCTCTCGAACGAGAAATGCGATATTCGTCAAATGGTGGAAGCTTGAGGTGAACACAATAACCTGTTAATTACTAAACTAAATACCAAATCTCCGTATTATAAATCATTTAAGGTAATAATTAGAGGTGTAACATCGCAGTTCAACCCTTACAACACGAGTCAGTAGACGGACAGTAATATTGTTAAGGAATATACTCACTTTTCCAGGAGATTTGGTAATAATAATAATAATAATAATAATAATATAATCGGATAAATACTCATGGCGGTTAATATGTTGAGATTAGTTTCCTATAACGTTAGACCAGTGCTGTCCAACTTCTATAAAGCGCGGCCAAGATGTTGCCTATAATCATACACTGTTGGTTAATACGACTTAGGAACCCGCTAAATGTTGTTCTCCCTACTAGAAATGACAAAATAGGGAAGAAAATTCAGAAATGAAATTTGGCAAAATTCCATTCCGCGGGCCGCGGGCCGCGCTGCGTTAGACCAATAAGAAATTCATTTGCAGATGTCCATAACACCTGTAATAATGCGGACGATACTCTTGCAAGAACACTGGTTGCCCATGCAGGAATAAAATTTTCTATCTTGGATTCATGAGGCCTTTATACACCATACATTTTCCTGTAGCCTCATCTAACGATCTTCTTTATGGTAGGCCCTTTGGTAGAGCTGGTTTCTTAATTAAAACAAATTTAACAAAATATGTAAGACTTCTTCCGAGGGATAATGAAAGACTGATAGGTACTACGTTTCACATAAACAATGAGTGCCTCTTAATTGTGAACCTTACAATAATGGCAGTAATCTAGATGAAAATATAGAATTTTTGTATAAAATTAAGTCGCTTTCAGATAAACTACAACATTCGCAATGCGTAATAATGGGGGACTTTAAGGCCGATGTGGCATCAGAATTTTTTGTGGAATTGAGTACCATGTGCGAGTCTGCTAAGTATATGTGATGTAGAATCTCTAGGCATAAATGGCAATACTTTCATGCATGTCAGCAATATGAATGGAGGTACTAGGATGGATTGATCAGTCTCATTAGTAATAACTTAAAGGAACGTATTGTCAATGTTCATATTTTGCATGATTTCCTTCTCTCACATCATAGACCAGTGAAGCTAGTAATCAAATTTACCAACTTAAATACAATACGGCATAACAGCTCTTCAGGCAGAAATGAACGAGTCGACTGGTCTAAGCAATTTAAATAACACTAACAAATTCTGGAAATCTGTCAAGAAAGAAACGGGTGCTAAGAATACCATCCCATCACCAATTGATGGTGTGTCTGGGGAGGTAGAAATAGCTATTTTATGGGGAACGAAGTACGCAGACATCCTTAACAGCGTGGGGAGAGTTAATTTTAATGGAGGTTGCAATGGAACGACATTAGGAGGGGCCAATGAAAATACGGGAACTTCACTGCTGAAATTAAAAGTCTGATTAAAAAGCTAAAGACAGGCGCCTCACCAGGGATAGACGAC
Organism: Bathynomus jamesi; assembly: GCA_023014485.1. Classification (NCBI taxonomy): domain Eukaryota; kingdom Metazoa; phylum Arthropoda; class Malacostraca; order Isopoda; family Cirolanidae; genus Bathynomus; species Bathynomus jamesi. The sequence goes on along the minus strand of JAJOZX010012058.1, from coordinate 56,291 downwards.
TCGTCGAATGAGCATTTAAAGTATGCTAATAATGTGATCAGTCTTTATATCTCATTACTGTTCTCAGCCATGCTTGCTCACAGTTATATTCTTGCAGAGTTTATATATCACACCCCTTGTCAAAAATAAATATGGAGACATTCTATCCAGCGATAACTACAGGCCAATTGCTTTTGCCTCCTGCTTCTTAAAATTACTTGAGGAAACTTTTGCTACACCGACTAAAAAAAATATTTATGGAAATTTCATTATCAGTTTGATTTTTAAAGGTCCCATTCAATTGAACTGTGCATTTATGTTTTGAAGGTGATTGTATTGAGATATACTATCAGTAATTCAACTATTTATAGTTGTTTTTTGGATATAAGCAAAGCATATGATAGAGCGAATCACAATATTCTGTTTAAAAAATTAGAAGACAGGAATGTTTCACCATATGTTTGAAACTTATTGAAGTTTTGGTACACACACCAAACTTTTACCGTTAGATGGGGCAATGTATTGTCCGAATGTTTTGGTTCCTCATGCGGAGTTAGACAAGGCGCTTTACTCTCTTCCATCTTATATTAATGGATTAATTACTTTCCTTAGTGAGGCAAGAGTGGGATACTGTAAAGATGACACGAGAATAAACAGGGTGGTGTAGTATCGCGATACAAGTATCGCGATATATTTTCTGTATCTTGTATCGTATCGCGATACATTTTATTATTTGTATCGTATCGAAAGATACAATACGGGGCTCCAATAAACCTTAGCCCCCCCGCCCATGGCCTAAACCATTAGAGGTACAGTAAAACTAAACATACCTTACAAAAGAGAATTTAAAAAATCCTGCATTTAATGAGAAACAATTAAAACTGATCCAATGTGTTCACAGACGTTCAAGTCAGGAGAATTTCCTGCCCATTCTTCATTTCCAAAGAAATCGATCTCATGGTTCCGCAACAACTGTTGAGTGGCTAATGCCTTAAAGCAGGGGGCCTTATCGTGCAGAAGTGTGACCTGATCGACATCCATAACATTGTTTGGGTTTCTTAGAAAAGGAATGACATGCCGGGATAGAATAATATCACGAAAATACTGTCCATCCCAACTCTGACCATTTGGCTTCAGCACCCACATGAGCTTCTTTGCAGTGAACAAAACACACACCAACACAGTCTGGACTTTTTAATAATTTGCGATAATGTTCATTGTCATCGATTTCATCTGGTGTTGTGGCTCACACTCGATCATTTTGGTAGTTAGGCCGACGTGTTACATAAACAAAAAATTCATCGGAGACAGCTAAATGCATGAACTCATCCACATCCCAATCTTCAAGATAATGGGCAAACCACATTCTGTCATCGATGTTGAGTTGAGTTTTTCTTGGCTTTGGAAGTTCATGCCAAGGCTTTAAACCTTGCCTATGACGGTACAGTCGAATGATCTCACCACTAACGATCTTTCCTCTCAACACTTCAATCTCTCTAGAAAGTTTAGCACAGCTGTTTTTCCGCTTACGCGTACCGCTTTCAATGATGTCCTTTGTTTCCTGAGAGAGTGGCAAATTTGGGCGCCCAGATTTGGTTGTATCATTTCACATTCATCCAAAGTTTTATTCCAATTTCTTTTGACGAAGTCCTCACTTCTTCGCAACTTTTTGTCAACCCATGAACGTGTTATAAAGGTGGCTCCAGCATCACGAGCTTCCCGAAATGTTATTGCTCGTATGCGATCTATCATACGTTGCCTCTCCGAATCACCAATTAATTGAGAAGCCATTATATTATCACTTTATCAGCTAGAGTAATTTTAATATCTGCAATAAATAAAGAATTTTATATACTTTTATAATCACAAAACTATTTCGATATAAGTAAACACGTAAGCTGCAAATGGGAGGGGGGCTAAGGTGTTTTTAGAACCCCTTATCACAAACTCAGTCATTGATTTTTCCCCTCCCTTCTCCATCTTCTAATTATTTAGCGAATAATTCATCAGACATTGAACAATTACACACGTATCCTTTGATAAAAGAACTGTTCATAAAATACAACACTACACTGCCATCAAGCGTTCCGGTTGAGACACTTTTTAGCATAGCTGTAAATCTCTCTCCTTCAAAGAGAAACAGAATGTTTGATGAATTGTTTGAGAAGTCACTGCTTGTAAAATTCAATAAAAATAGAAAGTAATTTACTTGTTTCATAATATATATATATATATATATATATATATATATATATATATATATATATATATATATAATATTTAGGAGAAATCCAATGACAAGGAGGAATGTAAATGCCATGAAAAGTCTTCTTTAATGCGCAACGTTTCGAGCAATACGCTCATCATCAGGCTAGATAATAACAATATGAAATTAGAATCAATAAATAAATGTGAACAAGACAAAATAATTTCTATAAAAAGACTAAAAGAAGAGGGTTAAATTCAAAGTTATAAAAATTTACATATAAAATTACAAGAATTTTAAAAGCTATTTTTAAATTACATATAGTAAATTTGAAATTAGTACACTGGAATAATTAACACTAATACAATGGAATAATTAACACTACGAACCTTTCAATGCTGGTTCCGAGGCACGAGTAATTTAGAACAAAACAAAACAGGAAACAAGCTATGGGTTGGGCGGTTGGAGTTATAAGTTAGGGGAGGGGGGATTATAAAAAATTCTCGGTTGTAATTCTTGTCCTAACTCACTTAGAATTTTGGAATCTCTTTATATTAAAACATTGGCCCCTTCTCTAAACGTGGATTCCTCAGCTGTCCCTCTAAATTTTTTATAAACCCCCTCCCCAACTCCCCTCCCCCCAATTTTTTATAATCCCCCCTCCCCTAACTTATAACTCCAACCGCCCAACCCATAGCTTGTTTCCTGTTTTGTTTTGTTCTAAATTACTCGTGCCTCGGAACCAGCATTGAAAGGTTCGTAGTGTTAATTATTCCATTGTATTAGTGTTAATTATTCCATTGTATTAGTGTTAATTATTCCAGTGTACTAATTTCAAATTTACTATATGTAATTTAAAAATAGCTTTTAAAATTCTTGTAATTTTATATGTAAATTTTTATAACTTTGAATTTAACCCTCTTCTTTTAGTCTTTTTATAGAAATTATTTTGTCTTGTTCACATTTATTTATTGATTCTAATTTCATATTGTTATTATCTAGCCTGATGATGAGCGTATTGCTCGAAACGTTGCGCATTAAAGAAGACTTTTCATGGCATTTACATTCCTCCTTGTCATTGGATTTCTCCTAAATATTAAATTGAAGCTTTGTAGAAGCAAACCGCATGACTATATATATATATATATATATATATATATATATATATATATATATATATATATATATATATATATATATATATATATATCGAGATACATTTTTGCCAATGTATCGAGTATCATATTCGTATCGCATTACTTTTTTTGGCCCCGATACACCACCCTGAGAATAAATAACTTGGTCTATACCGATGATATGGTGTTAATAAGACTTTCGGTGAAAAGTCTAGATCATATTATAAAAATTTGCGAATTATATTCACAGAACCATGACATTAATTTATAGTTACTAGAACTAAGGTTATGCAATTCAATCCTAAAAGCTCAAACCAAACATCTCATATTTTTTTTAAAATAAGAGAGAAACCAACAGAGCAGGTACGAAAATTTAAGTATCTGAGTCAAACTATCACCATCTCTTTGAATGACGACTCAGCCATAAGGAAACAATATCGAAGTTACTCTGCTCAGGCAAACATGATTATAAAGAACTTCAAATTCTGTACAAACGAAGCAAAAGGCTGTTTTTTCATAATTTCTACACTAATATTTATGGGCAGCAACTAGGTTAATTATAAAGAAGCTCCTGCTAAACCCTCAATGTGCTTTACAACAGATCCTATAGATTGTTACGTAAGTTACCTCCAAGTTACTCAGCCTCTCAAATGTTCGTAAACAACAACGTTCCGAGCCTCCCTGTGGTAACAAGACGTGTTCAATACAGTCTAATACGAGGAATTAAAAACTTAGACAATCTAACTGTCCAAACTATTCATCAATCCTGCTTTATGTCTTCTAGACTGTGGCCCTCTTGATATGAAAGTGTTTGGATATAACTCCACTTAACTCCTGCATTAGCTATTCCATTATATGTACTTTTTATTTTTATGAACTTGTTATTACTAATTTTATTATTTCTCCTTTCTTTACGTGTATTATTGTTATTTCTTTATTACCGTGTTTTTTTTAAATTTATTGTTTAATTAGTTGTATCGTTGATTACTTTGATAGATACTCTATCTTTTTATTTTATGGAATTTGTCTCCTGCGAATAAACATCATCATGGCCATTATCATCATCATTACCATGTATATGTTTGCATTGCCACTACGCGTACTTTTATTTTTATTTCCTACTTTTTCTCTTTGTGGTTTTAACTGTGGGTAGTTTTTATTATTACTTGTTTCAGTACGTGTCTTATATTTTGTTTCTCTTTTATTGATTAATTTATCTTATCATTTATTATCTTGAAGAATATTGTACTATTTTATGGAATTTATATCCTGTCAATAAAACTTATCATCATATAATATATATATTGCAGCTTCCATATTATTTACAGAACTTCTCAAAAATAAATTATCAATTTGTCACTTATTTTCTTGCGGCTTATAAATTATTTATTGGTAACTGACTAAAAGAGTTAAATTACTCTGAGAAATAAATAAACGTCACGACATAGAATATGTTATTAGACTAACTTTGACGTTCTTATCGGAAATTATTAATTTAATATTAAGCACCAAGTGAATTACAAATTTGTTAGTTAATTCCGATACTGTTGATTTTCGTTCAGAGAGAGAGAGAGAGAGAGAGAGAGAGAGAGGGAGAGAGAGAGAGAGAGACCCTTAGATCCATTCTGGGCTAGCCCAAGAAGGAAGTAGAAAGTTAGAAATAGCAATAAAAATATGAACACTGAAAACTTACACCATGCTTACACTTATAGATGTGTAAAACTTTCACACAGGAATAGTAGTGATAGTAAAGTATAGTTTAGCATTAATACTATCCTGTTTTTTCTGCTGTCTTCTAATGCGTAACTGAGTACACAAGATAAGTGTACGCTTGGTGTGAATGAACAATGAAGCTATTCTTTTCATTATACTTTTTCCTACTTTTCTATAAATTCTCTCTCACCATTACTTCCTGTCAGCAGTGGCTGGTGGAGGAGGGAGAAAGCCTTGTATGTTCTATAAAAGGCTTTCTCCCTCCTCCACCAGCCACTGCTGACAGAAAATAATGGTGAAAGAAAATTTATAAAAAGTAGGAAAAAGTATAATGAAAAGAATAGCTTCATTGTTCATTCACACCATGCGTATACTTATCTTGTGTACTCAGTTACGCATTAGGAAACAGCGGAAAAAAACAGGATAGCATTAATGCTAAACTACTAATCTAATCTACGCCAAGCATTTTTAAAGGAATTATTTATTTATTTATTATGTACAAGTCGTCATTTCGTCATTGCATCATTTCTCCGTAGCCTGCCAAAGCCACCGTACCTAGAGACTTATCATATATTGCGTCCGATCACCCAGATAATATTATACATTTCTATACAACTCTTATCGAGTCTATTAACAAGGTAGGCGAGTGTCTGAGCGTGTTTTATAATTGGATGTCTGTCATATGTATGTGTCTGCCAACTTTTTGAATGTCTCGCGTATTCAACTTGGGTTTCCCGTCGTGAAAGGTGTTTATGCGGCAAGTGATACACTGAGTTGTTCATACGTTGCGGTGTTGTGCTACCACGAGAGCGGAGAAAAACTCTTTCCGGCATGGAATATCAGTGGAGGGGGTCTGTATCTATCCCCGGGTACTTGTCCCTTATGGTACCTCCAACTGGCAGACCTACAGTTTAAGAATTCCCAATACATAATAGGGAATAATGCATAATATGCATAATTTTTATTTTTATTGCAAAATGTGTTTATTTTTATTATGAAATTTAACGTACACTATTTAAAACTAAATTTCTATTCCAAGTAGCTTCCCTGAAGATGAGTATGAATATTCGGGGGTTTTGACTCCCAAAAGATCTCATCAAACTTCCCACCATGTGAGAACTTCCAGCGCTCTGAAACCAGACCGGCCAGCACCTACTACATTTATTACAAAGGGGAACATCATTACTATTACGTAAAACTATAAAACTTTCTCTAGCTAGTTAAGTTAGATATTCTGCGATTTACCTAAAAAGCTAACATTCCTTCACTATAAACCCAAGTAGCATCCCTCTATTGAAAACATCTATTTGGAGGTTTTGGCTCCCGAGAGATCCCATCAAGTTTCCCTTCTCTACTAATAGGGTATCATCTGAGAACTCCGTGCTCTGAAACCAGACACGACCAGCACCTCCTACTACATTTATTGCAGAAGGGAACAATACTACTTCTACTCTATCTTAACTAGCCCTCCCTTAAGCAGCACCCTTTTAATAATGGAAAAAAATGGGAAGGAGCAAAACAAAGAAGGGGAGAGAGGAGTGGCTTCCCAAAATAATTTAATTACCGTAGCTATTCGGAGATTTTGACTCCCGAGAATTACCATCTATTACAAACACGTAAATGAGAGAGAGAGAGAGAGAGAGAGAGAGAGAGTTATAAGGACAAGAAGTACCTCAAAAGGCCTTGCGGCCCACGCCCATACGACGACGAGGTACCAATGGCAACTGGTGCCAGGGAAAAATTCCTACACATTGTCACAGCTAGCTTCTCGAACAGCCACCCCAGAAGACAGTAACACACATCCTCAAATAGTGTGCAAGATTCGGTCTCATCTTTTCTTGAACTGATCCACAGAGGAACTGTTCACAACTTGAAGGTAGCCTGTTCCACGTGTCACAGATCTTAGAGGTGAAGTAATTCCACAAACACTAGTGTTAAATCGTTTCAAATCCAACTTCCAACCATTGTTGAGTTGAGTTATCATTTAAACTAAACATGCTTCTAAAATAGACATCGTCGAACCCGTGTAAAAGCTTGAAAACCTCGATGAGTTGACCGCGCAGCATCCAAGTTTCCAGCGAAAACAAATTCAGGACGTGTAAGCGTCGATTGTAGCCCATATGCCTAACAGAAGGGATTAGCTTTGTGGGCCTCGCCTGGACTCGCTCCAGCCTGTCAATATCTTTCCTGAGGGTGGCGACAGATATGGGGTCTATTACTGGGTTTCTATTACTATTACTATTTCCATTACTGTTACTTTTGATTTCTTCTATTGCTATTACCATTACTTTATTTTTCATCTATTACTATTACTTGGTCATCTATTTCTATTACTTTTTTATGTCGGGTACATCACTCGTTTGAAAAAGATGTTTATGTCTATTTAAATGCAATTAGAAGCAGTGTGTTAACAAATATTTGTTTCAACCAAATCATTGCAATTTCAGAGACTGTACGTCTTGATAAATTTTACTTTAGTGAAAGAAATTTTTTTCCACAATATTAGTTTTTGGTATGTAATAAACAAGCATGATATGGGTGGTTTTTTTATTATTCCCTTGTCAAAGAAAACGGTTGAATGACAGCAGCATCTATGAGAAAATTTTCGACAACCCAGAGTTAATGAAGTGCCACTGTAATAAAAAGTAATAGACTATTATCTATTACTTTGCCTTCTATTACTATTACCCCATGTCTGGGGAACCAGGAATTGTACAGAGAGAGCACAATCTCCTTGTTCCGAAATCGAAATTGCCTCCTGAGAGAGAGAGAGAGAGAGAGAGAGAGAGAGAGAGAGAGAGAAGGAAAAGAAGTACCTCAAAAAGCCTTGCGGCCCATACCGAGGAGGTACCAATGGCAACGGGTGCCACGGAAAAAATTATACACCCTCAAATAGTGTGCAAGATTCGGTCTAACCTTTTCTTGAATAGATCCACAGAAGAACTGTTCACAACTTCTGAAGGTAGCCTGTTCCACGTGTCACAGATCTTATACGTAAAGTAATTCCCACACACACTAGTGCTAAACCGTTTCAAATCCAACTTCCAACCATCGTTGCGAGTTGGGTCATCATTTAAACTAAACGTGCTTCTAAAATCGACATCATCGAACCCGCGTAGGAGCTTGAAAACCTCGATGAGTTGACCGCGCAGCCTCCGAGTTTCCAGAGAAAACAAATTCAGGGCGCGTAAGCGTCGATTGTAGCCCATATGCCTAACGGAAGGGATTAACTTTGTGGCCCTCGCCAGGCTCGCCTGCACTCGCTCCAGCCTCTCAATATCTTTCCTAAGGGTTGGCGACCAGAACTGCACAGCATACTCCAGGTGCGGCAGAACCAGATAATTGTAGAGAGAGAGTATAATCTCCTTGTTCCGAAATCGAAATTGACTCCTGATATAACCCAACAGCTTCTGGGCTTTCTTTTCCACCTCTATGCACTGTTTGGTAAACTTAAGGTCGCTGCTAATTAGCACACCCAAGTTCTTTTCCAAATCAGTAGCCTCAATATTACTCCCCAACATGGAGTAGTCCGACTTGGGATTGGCGTAGCCAATGTGCATCACCTTGCATTTGCCCAGGGGCGTACCTAAAGTATTTGGCACCCGGGGCGGATCCTTCCTTTGGCACCCCCATAAATAATTTTAAAATTTAAAACACAGAAAATATATTATGTTTGCAAGTAGATTTTTGAACAGTACAGTACTGTCATAAGCAAATTGGAAATAAGAACAATGCAGGACATTAAAAATTCAGTGAACAGGTAATACTGCATTTTATTTTATACAAAAAACACAGGAAATCCAGTCTCAACGCTCAGCCTATTCTTCAAAGGTAAATAGAGAGGATTCACATTCTCTGCTTTCGAGCCTTAATTTCTGCAAATTGATCAATGACCTCATCAAAATTCACCTTCTTTGCATATTCATGTTCAATTGAAAGTAAAGCCAGATTTGTCAATCTTGTCTGACTCATGGTCGAGCGAAAGAAATTTTTTATCAATTTCAATTTGGAAAAACTTCTTTCACATGAAGCAATAGACACACAGACAGTCAAAAAGAATCTCAAACACAGTGACAAGCTTGGCAAAGATTAAAAAAAAATCCCATTTCACAATAAACTCCAGAAACTGCAATGCTGTCCATTTCTTTGCCTCTTCAACGCTGATTTTGGCAGCTTCCAAATGCCTCCGAAGTCGTCCAATTTCCACGCTGATATCTTCATCAGAGAATTCATCGAAAATCTTTCGCCTTTCGATGTAATTTTTATCAAATTTAATTTTTTGTTTGTAAATTTTGTATTACCAATAAAAATAAAAATTTATTTTATAGTGGAAATTAACATTAATCTGTTGTAATAGCTATAGTTTGAACATTTTTTAATTTTTTTCTTACTTTGGCGAATTTTTCATTTGGTTTGAAAACTTGTACTGGTATTTCAACTCTCCCGATGGCACCCCCCATCTGGCTGTCACCCGGGGCGGACCGCCTCTCTCGCACCCCCCCTTAGTACGCCACTGCATTTACCCAAGTTAAACGGCATTTGCCATTTTTCGGACCTCTCTTCTATCCTACGTCGGTCCGCACGCAGTTGCTCGATCGTAGAGAGAGAGAGAGAGAGAGAGAGAGAAGAGAGAGAGAGAGAGAGATTAAAGTCCTCTTGCGTTTACTTTTTTATGCAATTAAAAACTATTGTATTTGAAATATTGATTATTATATTTGTTTTGTATATTCCTCTTTCTCTGTTTATGTATTTAAAGATGGAAGTATCGGAATATATATATATATATTGTAAATTTTGAAATTTTATATTGTCTTCCATTGTCAAATGAAAATGAATTTATTTAAGAAATAAAAAAAATAAGAATTGGAATTAAGTTTATTAACAAAAATTTAAAGATTGTAATATGTTAGGTGAAAACTTTATTCTAAACAAGTCTTACAAGAGTCCTATTTAGGTTAAATATGTAAATATGCATTAATAATAATATTACTCGAGTTGTTTAATAAATCACCGGTCGTAACCGCAAAGGGCATGTAACTGAAGGGATCTACACTTTACGCGGGGATCCAAACCATTGGTCATTCATCCAGCTGTTGAACAGACCTAATGTTTGTTAACCTCGTTGATCCAACAATATTGCGACATGTTTACGGTGTTACCCTGTTAGGTTTACGTAATTAAGAATGAGAAGGATTATAAGGTAAAAGCTTAGGAAAGGGTTCTCTGCTTTCACAAGGAGAAAGTGGAGAACAAATTGTAATTTTCGTACTTGAGGTACGGTCCTGGTTTAGAATTAACAAATTATACAAAAATAAACTGATTTACATTACACAATTCTGGTTACTTTTTTTAGTTTTAGTTTCAACTATTCTGTACAAAGTGTTCATATACGTGGACAACGGGCATTCTGGGAGCCGTATGATAGTCCCAGTGAGAAAAATATTGTTCTCTATTATCTCAGTGGTGTGCAATTTGCCCAAATATGTGAACAAGAGGTACTTGCTGATATAATAAAGTCAACCAATCAGATGTCAGAAAATGAGACAATGTGGCAATGTGGCAAGCGTAAAATTGTCCACTTATGCGGACGACTGGCATTAAAAGGGTTAATTTTACACCTTTTACTACAGTTTCTATCCTAAACATTATTCAATAGGCTTTGGAAGACAAATAAATAATTACAGTGTACAACAAATATTTATGTACATTTCCTTTATTTATTAATTATTTACCAACCAATTTTACTGTACAGAAGGATGAACAGCTGGGTTTGCTGCGCGCCGACTGCCATTACCGGGTATCGAACCCGGGGCTGGTAGATTCGGTCAGTGATGCTAACCACTACACAACCGACGCGTATATACAGTGTATATATATATATATATATGATTGGGGTTGTTTAACCTCCTTCGCAACATTTAAGGTCATATGACGGAGGGGACCTACAGCTTTACGTGGGATCCGAACCACGGGTCGCTACATAATCTGGACACGGAGGGCGGTCTCCCATCCAACTACTACCCAAACCCAATGTCGCTTAACTTCGCTGATCAACCGGAAGCGGTGTTATGACATTGGCTACGACGTAGCCCATATATATATATATATATATATATATAAAATGGCACCACCAACACTCGAACCTATCGCCTCTTACAATAAAGTAAAAGTTAGTACAACCTGATGGATACTCTAACACCCGAGAGATCACGTAACGATACTAATGTTTCTTGTAGAAGGCCCTTGTTTCCAGAGAGAAAGAAAGAACAGCATGTTGAATTTCTTGACATATGACATTCGAAAAAGGACGAAAGGACTGAAAACGAGAAGTTGGTGGTTCGAGTCACGTAATTCTAAACTTGCGAATGACCCAGAACTTAAATGTAGTAATGGATGGTTTCAGAATTTCAAAAAATGTTAGTTTGTCATTTCGGGTTCTCACAGGTGGCGCTCAGAAAGCGTCAGATGACAATGTAAAGAAATTCCCCAAAATTTCATTAATTTATTATAGGATTTTCAACTTCGATCGAGTGAATAATTACACTGGTGAAGACAGAATTTTTAACTGCCAAAATTATGTACCTTTACTTAATATTCATATGCTGATTCAAAAAATGCCTTAAAAAAAAAATTCTATCACGTGTAGATTTCAAGTTACACCCTTCATTAAATTAACAGGTCATTTTCACTGTGCAAGAGGAAGTCACGTAGCACACGTAGCATACTTTCCAGCTACGGAAGCTAACTAAACTCTGCTTGTACTATTTCATGATCGTTTTATCATTTATCAATTGTATTTTGAAATGTAATCCACTTTCTATGCACTCTAAAGACTTGCGTTTTTATGAGAAATAAGAACAATCGTAAGTTTATAGAAAACTGTCCATATCTGAAAATTTTGTCAGTAACATCATAACGTCTAGACGTGATAGAGAATGTTGAGTATTACCACTGAAATCAACAAGTTAAATTAACTAAGTGAAAACTTTTCTTTTTATTTTGTCAGTTAAAGGCAAAAAGCTGAAAATTGTTTTCAGTGTTATGAGAAAACAAGATAGTTAAGAGTTTGGTATCGCATTAAAATGCCAGGATTCTATTTTGGTCAAACAACCCTCCTATACAGTGTTGTGTATTTCGGGGTAAGGAAAAGGATAAAACCGCTTATTATCGTGAAAATGGAAGAGAATTCCTAATAATGTAATGAAAAAATTAATATGACTGTAGAGCTTAAAAGAAAATTGTTTGGTCTGGTGAACAACTTATGAAATTTTGGATAACTGTTACTTGAAGACCTATGCTAGGAATCGATGACCACATATCGCAAAAAGCTGAAGACAATGAAAGCTGAACTGCGTGAATGAACGCTACACTGGTTTCAATTCCAGGAGGATGTACTAACCCAATAACCCCTGAACAGGGTATTTCGTAGCCATTAAAAATGAAACTAAATAAATTTACAAGTAGGCATGTGTAATCTAATCGGGAAAAGTAGCCATCGGTTATATCGGTAATTTGATCAGTAATTACTTTAATTTGTGGTTAATAAACTTACTTGACTTATAGTTAATTTTTACTTACTTGATATTTCCCCAGCGTCTGTAGCTCAGTTGGTAACACCGTTTCCCAATAAGCCAGCGGTTCTGAACCTTTTTCTTCTTTCGTACCCCTTGAACTCTTTTAAGGGATTTTCTGGATTTTCGAGAGGCATAGAGGATTTTTACTTTGTTTACGACCGTGTGGCTTGTGGCCATTTGTTAATTGTATATAAAATTAAAAGGGTTATATTTTCAGAACCCCGTCGCGTAACCACTAAGATTCCCTCGCGTACCCCTGGGGGTACGCGTACTCCAGGTTCAGAATCACTGCTATAAGCGAAGTGAAGACACCGAGGTCGTGGTTGGGGGTCGAACCACCGATAATACAGGAGTTAGAGCAATGGACCACAATAGTTGTTTTAAGCGCTGTACCAGTTTCTGGCTTTCCTGAATTGTTATTCACTTGAGATTTTTATACACTTTCAGACAAATTCTTATGGCAAAATAAGCGGGAGAGGTTAGTAAATCATTTGTAAAGATCTAAAGCTAACTCTTACTGACTGGTTTAGATCTTATAGAATTTCCAAGAAATGAGACAGTCTGAAATTGTCACGGACTCTAACCAACTATAACCTACAAAAATCGCTATATACTTATTGGAATTCGATATATATATATATTTTTTTTTAACCAATAGATCTGGAGCAAGTGTAGTTTGCGTCCCCCTGTGGTGCCTAGTGTAGTTTACGTTCCCCTACATTATCCTAGTGTAGTTTACGTTCCCCAACTTTGTCCGCATATTACCTAATCAAATAAACTACACTTGCTCAATAAATCTTAATCTCACGTTGGGTTTGCAAAAAATGAGGGGGGTTATTAATAATATAAAATGTAGTAGAATTTTGGCATAAATGAAAAACTAAGTTAGGATTTGAAAGGTAAAATCTCAATTTCAAGTAGGCCTCAGTAAATCCCCCAAAAAAGTTACTTGACTTCCTGCCCGTAAAAATCCGAACAGATCTCGACTTATTTTTACTGGAACACGTGACTGTTTTATTTATCCAGTAGGCCCATAGGGTGTGAGAATACCAGTCACGTGATGCCCCACCATGAGTTCATCTAATTATGTATTCGTAAATAGTCTTAGTGTATAATTAAATAATTTAATACTGTCAAATAAGTTGGTTAAATCATATAAACAGTTAGAAATTTTGCAAAACTCGTAAAACAATGTATTTAAAGTTATTTGTAAGTTCCAGGATCAAATGAAAAAAAAAAGGAATTAAGATTGTCTCAACGCAGAATGAAAATTGGATTCTGGATGGGGAAAACAGAGCGCAGCGCAGCGCAGATCGAAAGGAAGTGGGAGAGAGACAGAGTCGAGGCAGTCGAGTGTAGCGAGGAAGAAGTAGAGAACAGTTTGTCACAGAGAGAGGGTTGCACGCAGTCCGTCAGATGATCGTATTTGCCCTACCTTGCTATTTTTTATTTTAACATCTTGACTGGGTGCCGTGAGAAATGGGGTCTACTTTCGATATGAACTTCGGCCAGTAAATTTAATTTCATTTTCTTCCGTACTTACGAGGGACAATTCTCTTCAGACCCTAAGCCATACTCCCGTTTCGCTGAGCCTATTCCATATTCCCGATTGAGGCCTACTTTCCCGTTCTATTTTTATGTAACGTAAGTGTAATTTAACCTGTGAATGAAATTTAAGATTAAATGTTAAAACTTTGTGTTTTATAATAACCGTGGAAGTCATATTTGTGGTTTTAAAATTCGTGAAAGAGAGACGCTCATCAATATAAAGTAAGGTGAAGAACGTTGTAAAGGTTAAAATAGTTACTTAGTCGGAGTGAGTAAAATTGAGTACAAAAATATCTTGCAAAAACTACAGGGTGTCTTTAAATTATCTCTACAAATTCGAATCCTTCAGTAAAGAATTTGTAAAGATAATTTATGGACACCTCATACTTTAGCTTCAATTTTTTAAATAATTTACACAGATTGCGCAATCTTTCCGAAAATGCAAATTCCAAAATGGTAAATAATATATTTACTACATTTTACTTACAGTAAAAGTCTACGACGACGTAAAACCTAACAGATTGTTCGACTCGACCTTCGGCTGGCTCGCAATACGATTAAATAACTTAGCAAAGCGGTTTCCAAGTGGTGTCTACCCTAAGTTATGTATCGGAATCGGAGTAAAGCTGCATAAATGAAAATCTGTCGAAGTTGCCAACCAATCTAATGAACTTTCCATCTTTGTGGTCTTTGTCTACATCTTTTTCAGAAACAATTTTAGAAACAGGGTAATAAACCTTTTGCTAGTTCTGTGTGATGGGGTTCATATAAAGTAATATAGGAATTGCTGCACTAAAGCAAGTAGAATAATAAGGAATTTCAGATCATGTACAGGTCAGTAGTATAGCCGCAAAAAGTTAGAGTGCAGGAATGTTGCAAGTGATTGCGTAATGTTGCAAGGGGGCGGGGGGGTTAAAAAAAAAAAACAAAGGGCCCTTTGTTGCCAACCGGGGTTGCAAGGGGCATGCAACTTGGAGGCGGAGTTCTCCCCCAAGCTATTCCCCACAAAGGGCCAGAAAGGAGAGAAAGGAGGAGAGAAAGGAGGAGAGGTGTTCACCTGGCAGGAGCCAAGTGCATATTAAGACTTCAGCCGAGTAGGCGTTGTTTTATAGGCTCCTAATCAGCCAGTTGGCTGAATCAATCAGTTGGCTGAGCCAAGGGGGGGAGGGGTACACCTGAAGGAGAGATAGTTGTTGCCTTTGATTGCAAGGCATGCAACTTGGAGGCGGAGTTCTCCCCCAAGCTATTTTCGTTTACCTAACCTAAGAGGCCTCTAAGGGGTTTTCCCAAAGGGCCAGAAAGAGAAGGACCAGAGGTCCTTGCTCGGCTGGGAACCGAGCTTGAATGATTCCGTCATCAGCTTCTCGGCCTTTCATAAACCTCTAATCAGCCATGTTGCCAGATAGCGCCATGCATTCAGTTACTGATTGCCAGATAGCGCCATTTATTCCAGATAGCAAAAACCATATATTAATCATCCATTTAAATAGTGTACCACAATATATATTTATATGACGGTAGTTAATCGATGAATCCAATTAAATTCTGTTTATTAAATAAATAATTTTTACACACTTAATTTTTATTATAAATATTTAAGTCACGAATAACGAAACGAAATAAAAATTTACGAAACAATTCGAAACACACGCTCCTCATTCCCCCAAATCCCCCCACCCATCTGTACTTGTATATATAATAAACTAATGAGTCACTCGTGCTCACAAACCATATAAAATACCACAATATATTTATATAGTTAATCAATTGGAAGATTCAACCATATAAAATACCACAATATATTTATATAGTTAATCAATTGGAAGATTCATTTAAAGTTGAAATTAGCCAAAACACAATCAGCTATAACGGGGTCGGACGACTAATAACATCTTTATATTTTCGAAGAACACCTGCTGGTTGAGAGACCTTCCTTCCAGTCCGCTCTTGATAAGTCTCCCTTCACTCCAAATGAAAAGAAAATTTACAAAAAAAATCAAAACACACGACTGTCATTCCCCAAACCCATCTGTGGATATATATATATATATATATAATAAACAACTCGTGCACACACACACACACACACGAGGAAAGGCAGAAACTAGGTCAATTCGAATCGTCTCCCTAGATACCTTTTTGGACGAGGGTTAATCCTTCTTCAAACTATTCGAGCAAAAAACACCACTCACTCCGTTTCTTATCATCATTATTATTATTTCTACAATGAAAATATTTTATATTTACGAGTAATTTAGACCCACAGTTTAATGTGGAAACCGAACGCTCTTTTAAAAATATAATTAGAGGAACTTTCACGAGTGAGTGGTTATTTATTCAATATAAGAAGTTAAGCATTAAGCATTGTTTTTCCTTTCACGAGGAAAGGATTTCTGCAAGTGTCTATAATTCGATTTTATATATATATATATATATGGAGGGTCGTTGCTTATTCTTCCACATTTCAACATAACAGGATTATTGAACCGGATTTAAAATAACAGGATCATTTGATCCGAGACAGTAGTATGACCGAAAAGCATGCATGATTTTCTCTTTAGTAATAACAACAACTAGCTCGAATTGTAACAACGGGTAAAGTTTTCACTCCACCTCAGACCCACAGTTTAATGTGGAAACCGAACGCTTTTAAAAATATAATTAGGATATATTTATAATTTCTTTATTATAAAATGTGGAACATGCAGTCTTCAGTGAACAGCTGTTCTGGGGCCCGAAATACATCTTGTCAGGGAGTCGTTGCTTACTCTTCCACATTTAAACATAACAGGATTATTGAACCGGATTTAAAAAAAAAAGATCATTTGATCCGAGGCAGTAGTATGACCGAGCGGAAACCGAATGCTCTTTTAAAAATATAATTAAGATATATTTATAATTTCTTTATTATAAAATGTGGAACATGCAGCCTTCAGTGAAGAGCTGTTCTGTGGATCGAAATACATCTCGTCAGGGGTCGTTGCTTACTCTTCCACATTTCAACATAACAGGATTATTGAACCGGATTTAAAATAACAGGATCATTTGATCCGAGACAGTAGTATGACCGAAAAGCATGCATGATTTTCTCTTTAGTAATAATAACAACTAGCTCGAATTGTAACAACGGGTAAAGTTTTCACTCCACCTTAGACCCACAGTTTAACGTGGATTCAGAAATACATCTCGTCAGGGAATGATTGCTCACTATTTCATCGAGATAATTAAAGCTCATATACAGGACCTGCATTGTCTATAAGATCTGCGGGAAACTCTGAGTAAATGGAAATATTATTATCTCGAAAACTATGGGTGATAGAAAAATTCTGAAACCGGAATCAGCATCAAAAGTTCTATAAGAAACACCAAATAGTTTTCAAGAAATGTTGTCCACTAGTGCAGTTATCTCTTTCTCGCCGAATTGGAAAGGTCTTCACTCCGCCTTAGACCCACAGTTTAACGTGGATTCAGAAATACATCTCGCCAGGGAATGATTGCTCACTATTTCATCGAGATAATTAAAGCTCATATACAGGACATGCATTGTCTATAAGATCTGTGGCGCGTTGAGCATTCAGAAGAGGTACCAGATACCATGGTATACATTATCATGGAGAGCTGCCAGATGCCATTGCTCAGGTACACAGTTGACAGATTATACCATATATTTTCTTAAAAGTTGGTTTAGAATTCCGCTAGTAGGTTTAGAAGGCGTAACATGATGTAATTAACCAAAATAATTAAGCAAAATTTCATTGCATCATTCTGTTTATTATAAATATATAGAAAATAAATATACATTTGAATGATAATAGAAATGAGGAATATGCATATAATCCGTCAATATAACAGTACAGGAGAAATATATCACAAATATATAAATACATTTCACTTTTTTCAAAATACTAAACTCGCACTTAATCGAGTTTACAATTATATCATTATTGCTCTGCATTACGCAGTATATACGGTTTAATAATATTTCACCGCTTTAAGTATAGGGAAACCTGTACTCGATATGAAGGGCTTTCATATCGTTCAGTACTATTTTTGTTCCCACTTTACAACCGGATGGTAAGTCATCTTTAAATACGTCTAGAATACAATCAAAAGCACGCACAAAGAGTTCATCGTTAGCTACATTATTAAACACAAGTTTATAAACACGCTTTTCCAATCGAGGGTTTATTTCTACCGACCCGAGCTTTTCAATCGTGAGCTTGTCTTCACTCAACATAGCGGCAATTGAAATAATCTTCTAAATCGTTACGACAACTGCGCGTTATATAAAGAAATAGTTCTTCAGGATAATTTTCACGAACTAGGCACATTTTATAATGTTTTACTAAACATCTTCACACTCCGGCGCACTATTTGAGAGGAACATATGCTCATATTTTTCCTTTCTGCCCATCAAACGATGCTCGTCTCTAAACTCTGTTAAAAATTCACGCAGGGCACTAGCCACAACCTCACTACGAACCTCATCATGATATACATTAATATAGTGATAAAAATACTTAAGATTGTCCATGATTACGAGATTCACATTTTCATTCGTAGGGTATGAGTAATCGACATGGTGTAACATGACGTAATACCGCTTGTCACACCACCCATCCACAAGGCTCATTATCCATACCTGCTGCTTCTCTTCTGCACGCGCTGTTTCTTTTACTTCACGGTATATGTGAGACTTTATAAAGTTTAGCTCTACAGCATACTTCAGCACATCGTCTGTGCAACGAAAGCCTTCAACGGTCTCACCAGAACATCCGTAGAGTATTTGTACATCTTGCAACTTCGCACAATCCAATGTGGATTTAAAAGAGGCATAGGAGGGGGGAATAGGAAGTTTTTCGGTATCCACCACATCCTGGCACTTTGCTAAATACCATTTCATAAACGTTGTACAAGCAATATTAAAGGCAGCCATTTGAATACACGTCTGATCTCTTTTTTTCATCTACGCTGGCGAATACACGTCTGATCTCAAGGGCTTACTGCAGTCGACTGACCACGCAGGGAATCACAGATAGTAGCATGACTGACGTTGCTGGTCTTACAGTGGGCGGAGCTTAGAACTTTCACCTGTGCACACACAAAGGAGAAAGTGAAACGCTAATTGAAACGCGAGTTATTTAATAAACGAGATATTCAAGTTATATATATTTACAAATACGATTTAATAAACGAGATATTCAAGTTATAGATCGAATCCACATCACCACAAAATTTTAGTCGCTAAAATAGCAGCCTGAGTATTGTTCATGTTCTAAATTATCTTTGAATCGTTTTGGTAAAATTGAGTAAACTGCTGCCTTTGTTTCCTGATCAGAAACTCTCCACCTTTTTCTGGTATGGTGCAAGGTTTCGTTGCAACCATATTCACTGCTCGAGTCTACTTCACTGACGTTGTCTTCTAATCTAGATTTACACTCTTCACTAATGCATTCAATGGGTGAATAATCATCTTGGCTGATATTATTGACACCACAATCGAGAGGGCTCACTGGGGTAACGGACACTTCAGGTAATGGTGCGGGCGCATGAGGTGGGTCGGGGGCAAACTCCTCAGGTTGCCCTTGTAGCGGGGAAAATATTGTGTGGAGGTAATTATGTGCTGCTTCTAAGTAAACAAAACGGGCTTTATGTAACACAGTGGCAACTAATAATGATTTATGCAGAGATGCACCAGTCTTCCGGAGCGTCTGGATGCAATTTTACCGAGCGATATATTTATGAACTTGTGTGCTTCAAACCCGTTTGGAACGTCAGATAACATGTTCACCACCTAGGAATTGGTCAAGGCACAGAGAGCTAACTAACACGACTCCATCCTCTATTTCTAATCTTGTAATGAGTTTAAGTGAAAGTTTCGCCTGCCTTTATACAATGTCGTTCTGACGTCATTATCAAGCTACACGCAGGGAATTTCCAGATAGTAGCATGAATCACGCTGCTGTTCTTTCACCTGTGCACACACACACACACGCACACACACACAAAGGAGAAAGTGAAACGCTAATTGAAACGAGCTATTTAATAAACGAGATATTCAAGTTATATATATTTACAAATACATGTAATAAATAAGCTAACAATAGACACATCAAAGATTATGTTCAAGGTGTGTATATTTACAAACGTGTGATAAATAAGTTAACAATTGAATTTCTGTGTTAACATAATTTCATTTGTTAACTTATTTATTACACATGTTTTAAAATATATATATCTTGAATATAATCATTGATGTGTGTATTGTTAACTTATTTATTACACGTGTTTGTAAATATATATAGCTTGAATATTTCTTTTATTAAATAAGTCATGTTTCAATTAGCGTTTCACTTTCTCCTTTGTGTGTGCACAGGTGAAAGTTCTAAGCTCCGCCCACTGTAAGACCAGCAACGTCAGTCATGCTACTATCTGTGATTCCCTGCGTGGTCAGTCGACTGCAGTAAGCCCTTGAGATCAGACGTGTATTCAAATGGCTGCCTTTAATATTGCTTGTACAACGTTTATGAAATGGTATTCAGCAAAGTGCCAGGATGTGGTGGATACCGAAAAACTTCCTATTCCCCCTCCTATGCCTCTTTTAAATCCACATTGGATTGTGTGAAGTTGCAAGATGTACAAATACTCTACGGATGTTCTGGTGAGACCGTTGAAGGCTTTCGTTGCACAGACGATGTGCTGAAGTATGCTGTAGAGCTAAACTTTATAAAGTCTCACATATACCGTGAAGTAAAAGAAACAGCGCGTGCAGAAGAGAAGCAGCAGGTATGGATAATGAGCCTTGTGGATGGGTGGTGTGACAAGCGGTATTACGTCATGTTACACCATGTCGATTACTCATACCCTACGAATGAAAATGTGAATCTCGTAATCATGGACAATCTTAAGTATTTTTATCACTATATTAATGTATATCATGATGAGGTTCGTAGTGAGTTGTTGGCTAGTGCCCTGCGTGAGTTTTTTAACAGACTTTAGAGACGCGTAATCGTTTGATGGGCAGAAAGGAAAAATATGAGCATATGTTCCTCTCAAATAGTGCGCCGGAGTGTGAAGATGTTTAGTAAAACATTATAAAATGTGCCTAGTTCGTGAAAATTATCCTGAAGAACTATTTCTTTATATAACGCGCAGTTGTCGTAACGATTTAGAAGATTATTTCAATTGCCGCTATGTTGAATGAAGACGAGCTCACGATTGAAAAGCTCGGGTCGGTAGAAATAAACCCTCGATTGGAAAAGCGTGTTTATAAACTTGTGTTTAATAATGTAGCTAACGATGAACTCTTTGTGCGTGCTTTGATTGTATTCTAGACGTATTTAAAGATGACTTACCATCCGGTTGTAAAGTGGGAACAAAAATAGTACTGAACGATATGAAAGCCCTTCATATCGAGTACAGGTTTCCCTATACTTAAAGCGGTGAAATATTATTAAATCGTATATACTGCGTAATGCAGAGCAATAATGATGTAATTGTAAACTCGATTAAGGTGCGAGTTTAGTATTTTGAAAAAAGTGAAATGTATTTATATATTTGTGTGATATTTCTCCTGTACTGTTATATTGACGGATTATATGCATATTCCTCATTTCTATTATCATTCAAATGTATATTTATTTTTATATATTTATAATAACAGAATGATGCAATGACGTTTTACTTAATTCTTTTGGTTAATTACATCATGTTACGCCTTCTAAACCTACTATCGGAATTCTAAACCAACTTTTAAGAAAATAAATGGTATAATCTGTCAACTGTGTACCTGAGCAATGGCATCTGGCAGCTCTCCATGATAATGTATACCATGGTATCTGATACCTCTTCTGAAGGCTCAACGCGCCACAGATCTTATAGACAATGCATGTCCTGTATATGAGCTTTAATTATCTCGATGAAATAGTGAGCAATCA
The DNA here is from genome assembly GCA_023014485.1 of Bathynomus jamesi. Classification (NCBI taxonomy): domain Eukaryota; kingdom Metazoa; phylum Arthropoda; class Malacostraca; order Isopoda; family Cirolanidae; genus Bathynomus; species Bathynomus jamesi. The sequence continues at coordinate 34,198 of JAJOZX010012058.1, read as the reverse complement.
TTCCCTGGCGAGATGTATTTCTGAATCCACGTTAAACTGTGGGTCTAAGGCGGAGTGAAGACCTTTCCAATTCGGCGAGAAAGGAGATAACTGCACTAGTGGACAACATTTCTTGAAAACTATTTGGTGTTTCTTATAGAACTTTTGATGCTGATTCCGGTTTCAGAATTTTTCTATCACCCATAGTTTTCGAGAAAATAATAATATTTCCATTTACTCAGAGTTTCCCGCAGATCTTATAGACAATGCAGGTCCTGTATATGAGCTTTAATTATCTCGATGAAATAGTGAGCAATCATTCCCTGACGAGATGTATTTCTGAATCCACGTTAAACTGTGGGTCTAAGGCGGAGTGAAAACCTTCCCAATTCGTCGAGAAAGAGATAACTGCACTAGTGGACAACATTTTTTGAAAACTATTTGGTGTTTCTTATAGAACTTTTGATGCTGATTCGGTTTCAGAATTTTTCTAATCACCCATAGTTTTTCGAGAAAATAATATTTCCATTTACTCAGAGTTTCCCGCAGATCTTATAGACAATGCAGGTCCTGTATATGAGCTTTAATTATCTCGATGAAATAGTGAGCAATCATTCCCTGACGAGATGTATTTCTGAATCCACGTTAAACTGTGGGTCTGAGGTGGAGTGAAAACTTTACCGTTGTTACAATTCGAGCTAGTTATTATTACTAAAGAGAAAATCATGCATGCTTTTCGGTCATACTACTGTCTCGGATCAAATGATCCTGTTATTTTAAATCCGGTTCAATAATCCGTTATGTTGAAATGTGGAGAGTAAGCAACGACTCCCTGACGAGATGTATTTCGATCCACAGAACAGCTGCTCACTGAAGGCTGCATGTTGTCACATTTTATAATAATGAAATTGTAAATATATCCTAATTATATTTTTAAAAGAGCATTCGGTTTCCACGTTAAACTGTGGGTCTAAGGTTGAGTGAAAACCTGAACCGTTGTCTCTCTTCGAGCTAGTTGTTATTATTAGAGAGAAAATCACGCATGCTTTTCGGTCATACTACTCTCTAGGATCAAATGAACCTGTTATTTTAAATCCGTTCAATAATCCTGTTATGTTGAAATGTCGAAGAGTAAGCAACGACCCTCCATATATACATATATATATATATATATATATATAATATATATCGAATTATAGACACTTGCAGAAATCCTTTCCTCGTGAAAGGAAAAACAATGCTTAATGCTTAACTTCTTATATTGAATAAATAACCACTCACTCGTGAAAGTTCCTCTAATTATTTTTTAAAAGAGCGTTCGGTTTCCACATTAAAACTGTGGGTCTAAGTTACGCGTAAATATAAATATTTTCATTGTAGAAATAATAATAATGATGATAATAAGAAACGGAGTGAGAGGTGTTTTTTGCTCGAATAGTTTGAAGGAGGATTAACCCTCGTCCAAAAGGTCTCTAGGGAGACGATTCGAATTGACTAGTTTCTGCCTTTCCTCGTGTGTGTTGTGTGTGTGGGTGTGTGGTGTGTGTGTGACGAGTTGTTTGTGTTCGTTTTATTATATATATCCACAGATGGGTTTGGGGAATGACAATCGCGTGTTTTGATTTTTTCCGTAATTTCTTTTCATTTGGAGTGAAGGGAGACTTATCAAGAGCGGACTGGAAGGAAGGTCCTCAACCAGCAGGTGTTCTTCGAAAATATAAAGATGTTTTAGTCTTCCGACCCCGTTATAGCGGATTGTGTTTTGGCTAATTTCAACTTTAAATGAATCTTCCAATTGATTAACTATATAAATATATGTGGTATTTATATGGTTGAATCTTCCAATTGATTAACTATATAAATATATTGTAGTATTTATATGTTGAATCTTCCATTGATTAACTATATAAATATATTGTGTATTTTATAGGTTTGTGAGCACGAGTGACTCATTAATTTATTATATATACAAGTACAGATGGGTGGGGGGATTTGGGGAATGAGGAGCGTGTGTTTCGAATTGTTTCGTAAATTTTTTATTTCGTTTCGTTATTCGTGACTTAAATATTTATAATAAAAATTAAGTGTGTAAAAATTATTTATTTAATAAAACAGAATTAATTGGATTCATCGATTAACTACCGTCATATAAATATATATTGTGGTACACTATTTAAATGGATGATTAATATATGGTTTTTGCTATCTGGAATACATGGCGCTATCTGGCAACTCAGCAACTGAATACATGGCGCTATCTGGCAACATGGCTGATTAAAGGTTTATAAAAGGCCGAGAAGCTGATGACGGAATCATTCAAGCTCGGTTCCCAGCCGAGCAAGGAACTCTGGTCCTTCTCTTTCTAGCTCTTTGGGAAAACCCCTTAGAGGCCTCTTAGGTTAGGTAAACGAAAATAGCTTGGGGGAGAACTCCGCCTCCAAGTTGCATGCCTTGCAATCAAAGGCAACTCTCTCTCCTCTCTCTCTCTCCTTCAGGTGTACCCTCCCCCCCTTGGCTCAGCCAACTGGCTGATTAGGAGCCTATAAAACAACGCCTACTCGGCTGAAGTCGTAATATGCACTTGGCTCCTGCCAGGTGAACACCTCTCCTCCTTTCTCTCCTTTCTGGCCCTTTGGGGGGATTAGCTTGGGGGAGAACTCCGCCTCCAAGTTGCATGCCCCTAGCAACCCCGGTTGGCAACAAATGGCCCTTTGGGTTTTGTTTTTTTATTATTCTTTTTTTGCAACACCCCCCTTTGCAAACACCCCCACCCCCTTGCAACATTACGTAATCACTTGCAACATTCCTGCACTCTAACCTTTTTCGGCTATACTACTCAGGTCAACCAAAAGACATTCTTTTTATACCTCTTCTTCTACCATTTGTGGAGAGCACCTTTGAGCTAATTATCGATAAAGCTCCAAGAAATGCCCTATTTTACTTTATACAAGACCATTTATGGTGCTACGTAAGTTATCTCACAAATGTTTGTCGATCGCAGTGTTTTAATTTTTCCTGAAATAAAAATAGACGTGCTCAGCATGGAGAGAATCCCAGACTCCGAAAATCCACTTATTCAAGAAATATGTCAATTCCGACTCGTGCCCGACCCGTGTATAACCCGTATGTTAAGTAAACCTATCGCTACATAACCTATCATTATGTATAATTACTCTTATTTATAATAATAATTTTTAAAAAATTTATAAATTTATGCTGTCTTAAAATTTTGTAATTTCATAATCCTTATAATCTTATAATTTTATAATTTTGCTATTCTCATACACTGCGTTCGCACCTATTAAGCAGATTACATTTTCTCCAATGTTTTCAAAAGTTTTTCCCCGATTTCAATGAAATTTGTAGCAAATAATCACTATATATAGCAGCATTGATGGTATTCATTTCGATAAAATATTTTGATAATTAAAATAATTATCTCATTTTATTGAAAAAATATGTAAAATACTGTTCCGAATTATTAAGCAAGTATTCTATTTACGTCTAAATGGTGAAAATGGGTAAGAAGAAGGATTTAACACTAACTGAGAAAAGAAAAATAGTCAAGTTACTCGCTGAAAATATAAAATCTATTGAAATTACAAAGCAGTTTGGCACAGCTTATCGAACTGTGAACAAGTTTGTAGCGGAGGGTACCAAACTGAGGCAGCGAAGTGATAAAGGAGCTATAAGAAAAGTGACGAGGCGGCAGATATCTGTAATCAAGCGCAAACTGCAAAGCATCCATTGTCCTTAAGTAGAGGTTTTTGAGCAGGCTGGCATACATAATGTACGAAGAACATCTCGATGTGGAATCCTCCAAGCAATTGGCAAAACGTGTAAACCTACGATTCAGTCACCATTAACACCCAGTTACAAGAAGCAGCGTGTTGAATGGGCGCGTCAGTACGTGAAAACAGATTTTAATACTGTATTGTTCACCGATGAATGAAGAGCAACCCTTGAGAGATCTGATGGTTGGTCAAGAAGATGGATTGCTAAGGGTCAATCTCTACCATAGAATGAGGTTTTCTTTTAGAAAGTTTGTGTAAGACTGGGCATTCATTTTTACACCATCAAGCACTTTGTATGGGACAGCTACTTCATTGCTTATCAATCCTGCCCAAAACATGACATTACCTCCACCTTGTTGGCGTCTTAATCTCGATGGTAGAAATTGGCTCTCAGCAATCCATCTTCTTGACCAAACATCAAGTCCCTCAAGGGTTGCTTTTCATTCATCGGTGAACAATACAGTATTAAAATCTGTTTTCACGCACTGACGCGCCCATTCAACACGCTGCTTCTTGTACCTGGGTGTTAATGGTGACTGAATCGTAGGTTTACACGTTTTGCCAATTGTTTGGAGGATTCCACATCGAGATGTTCTTGGTACATTATGTATGCCAGCCTGCTCAAAATCCTCTTTACTTGAGGACAATGGATGCTTTGCAATTTGCGCTTGATTACAGATATCTGCCGCCTTGTCACTTTTCTTATAGCTCCTTTATCACTTCGCTGCCTCAGTTTGGTACCCTCCGCTACAAACTTGTTTACAGTTCGATAAGCTCTGCCAAACTGCTTCGCAATTTCAATAGATTTTATATTTTCAGCGAGTAACTTGACTATTTTTCTTTTCTCAGTTAGTGTTAAATCCTTCTTCTTACCCATTTTCACCATTTAGATCCGTAAATATTCGGAACACAATATTTTACATATTTTTCAATAAAATGAGAATTATTTTAATTATCAAAATATTTTATCGAAATGAATATCATCAATGCTGCTATATATAGTGATTATTTGCTACAAATTTCATTGAAATCGGGGAAAAACTTTTGAAAACATTGGAGAAAATGTAATCTGCTTAGTAAGTGCGAACGCAGTGTAGTCCTTCAAATTCAATACACGTTATTTTTAAGATTTTATAATGATATAATTTTTAATTTAATTTTAAGTTTTTATAATTCTATAATTTCCTGACTTTCAATTCCACAATGTCACTGTGAATACATATACTATATAATATCACGCTCTTACGTACGTTCTTGCTTTACTACAACCGCTTTTTATTTTACATTTTATATATTTTTTTTGCATGTACTGTTGTATACAGAGTGGTCAGAAAAAACCTTCACAAGCTTAAAATGTTGTTACTTGGACAATATGTAAGGTATACAAGTAAATTTGAAAGAAGATACTTTTACGTTTTCATTGATATACTCGTATAATACTTCTGTTTTACAGGTTAGATAACAATGTTACACCTGACTCCTGAGCAGAGAGCAGAACTGGTGAAGCTGTATTATGAGCATGGCAAGTCTCTGGCAAAGTTACAACGTGCATACAAACGTACACACAATTGCAAACCGGCTCCATCAAGGCGCACAATACTGCGATCCACACGTACTGTAACTTTCAAGAAACTGGTAGCGTCTAAAACATGAACAAAGACAGAAGTAGACGCTCTAAAGTTGCTACAACAAACGAAAATGTTGAACGAATTAGAAGGTCCTTTCAGCAAAGTCCACAAAAATCGTAACGCCAACTTTCTGCTAAACTTGGCATCACTCGAGGTTCTGTGATAGAAATGTTACACAGTGATCTTAAGTTATAACCCTTAAGAGTGAGGTTCTTCAATCACAAACTGATCACAACAAGGCAGCTCGACTGCATTTTGCAGAAAAAATGTTAGAGTTGGTGGAGCAAAATCCAGGAATCATGCGGCGAATATGGGCTTGTGAGCAGCCACATGAAACTGAGGAGCGTCCTTTTAGTGTGGAAAAGCTAACTGTGTAGTGTGCTATAGGATATGGATGCATCATCGGTCCATTCTTTTTAGAAGATGAAAGTGGTGACACTGTGACCGTCAACGCTACCTGTTATCTTAAGATGCTCAGAAGAAAGTACTGGCCAACAACTCATAGACGTAATAATATCAATCAAAACGATCTCTGGTTCATGCATGATGGTGCTCCTCACACAGCCAACGTGGTGCTGGACTAACTGAGAGAAAAGCTGCAGGACAGGATCCTACGCGACGCATGGAGCAAGAATGGCCATCACACAGGCCCGATCTGAACCCGTACGATTTCTTCCTTAAGAATAAGGCGTACAAAAACCCAAAGCTCAGGAATCTAGACACCCTCAAAGCTAACATTCGGCGAGAAGCGAGACGAATCCAGCAAAACACAATCATAGCTGCGGTGGACAACTTCCTCATCAGATTGCAGTGGGTGCGAGGGCACTTCTAGATTTTTATGTAGAAATATTTATATTAACACAAAAGTACACGTTTGCAATTTCAAATTATGATTTTATTCTGTCTCGGTACTCGTTCGTTTCTGAAATACATGTTCTTAAAGTTGTGAAGGTTTTTTTTTTTTACTACTCTGTATGTGTATGTACACACACACACACACACACACACATATATCTATATATATATATAGAGGATGGGAGAAAAGTCTAAGAATTTTATACATACAAATAATTTGTTAATAAAAAATAAATTCCAGTGATATCACTGCAGTGTATGCGATACTTTTCAAAGCAACTATACAGGTCCAGGGGTGACCTTAGGCGAGAACAGGAAGGCCCAAGGCTCTAGCCCCAGTCACTGCCATGTCAATAGGGATGGAATACAGCAATGAAGAAAAAGTGTATCTTGTATCGTGTGCTACTTCTTATAATAATTGTGGTTTGCATTTATTTCAAGAAACATATAATAAACCACCACCAACTGCAACCACTCTTCGATACTGGAAGCTCAAATCTTTGGAAACAGGAAGCCTGGCAAAATATCGTCCAAGAAGCGGAAGGCCAGTAGCGACGACAGGACACAATAACAAAGAAAATGTCCTCGCCAGTTTTCAAGTCGATCCAATAACTTTAACGAGAAAAGTTGCACAGGAATTGGTTATTTCCACATTTTCAGTAGCCAAAATATTGAAATCACAGGGATACCACGATTACAAACCCACTTACTCTCAGCTCATAAACGACGATGATTCTGATGGACGGCTACAGTTTGCTGAAATAACGAGACAAAAATTCAACAATGATCCAGATTTCCTTGGAAAGGTCAAATTTTCAAATTTTTGGTTTAACGAGTAAAGGAAACAAACACAACGTTCACTATTGGGCGAAAAATAATCCCAAAATACTATTGGGTAAACCCGTTAAAACGGCTACACTAACAGTTTGGGCATGCATTGGTTTTTCAGGACTATTTTTCTTTGACATATCGAGAGATACGATGGATGGAAAACGCTATTGCCAGGCATTGAAAGTTTTGCCACAGTTTACTAATGGCTTTGGCAGGAATTAGCTTTACCAACATGATGGAGCGCTGCCACATTAATCTGCAGCTGCCCGTCAGATTCTGGATACAAACCTTGAAGGAAGATGGGTTGGGCGGCGAGGTCCCATCGAGTCGCCAGCCAGATCACCTGATTTAACCCCATGTGCTTTCTGGCTTTGGGCTTATTTGCGTGACAAACGCTACACTCCTAGTTTCATCTGTCCAAATGTGAATGCTCTTGGCCGCAGAATAGATGAACAACTGAAAAGGATTCCACTCGATATGTTCAGAACAGTGAAGAGTTTCAGAGAGAGAATCCCCAAATGTATCACAGTGGATGAGAACTCTTTGAAGATTACGTTACAATTTAACAAGATATTTGTATGAATAAAATTGTTATAGACTTTTTGTTTGATTTGTTTCATCATTTGGACTCTTATGTGTATAATGTTGTTAAGTAAATAGTTGTATGTATAAAATCCTTGAAGACTTTTCTCCCACCCTGTATATATATATATATATATATATGTGTGTGTGTATGTGTGTGTGTGTGTACTGTATTTTTTTTTTACCTGCTATTATTTCTATTACCGTATTTCCCTAATCTTCACATCATGATCAACACCTTAAATACTCTCAATACTGTAAATGAAATTAATGAATCGGAAAACGTAGTCAACTCCAAATGTATTTCAGTAGACAACTTCTTAAGCAAGAAATAAAATAATGGCAGCCTGTCTTTCCTAAACTTAAACACTCGCAGTCTCCCAAACCACTGACGAATTGACAGCTAACCTAAAATTATTACAACATAAATTCACATGCATTATATTAACTGAAACCTGATTAAATGAAAATACTAAGATACTTTTTAACATTCCAGGGTAATACAAGCTACCATATGTGTAGGGCTAACAATAGGGGAGGAGGTGAAAGTAGCTTTGTAGACTCAAACTACAAGAGTAAAAGTATCAAAGATCTGACAAGGATAAACAATACTTCAAAAACGCTTTCAACTGAAATGTTTATTCATAACACCCAGTATTTAATTTTAAACATCACCGACCACCAGCTTGACCTCCGTGTGAAGAGAGACCAACGCACGAAACAACATAAGGTTCATAAGGACCACCAATTGGTAACGTACAAATATCGATAGAATTCTAACCTCCAGTTATATTGGTAACAATTGTGTTACTGCAGGAGATTTAAATATTGATCTCACAAAAGAACACACAAATAATAACGCAAGCTTTCTTCAGAACATCATTACTACAAGTGGTTTTAAATTAGCTATTACAAAGCCAACTAGACTTCACAATGACATTAGAAATTCGATTCTGCTAGATCAAATCTAAGTGCGATCCCCACTTGACTAGATTTCGGGTATGATTATATTAAATATCAAAGATAACTTGTCTACATACACAATGCTAATCACCCATTTCTAAGCAAAGGAAACTCTAAAAGTTGACTATAGATCTTCCAGTTATAATAAATTAAAGTTCCTGAGAGAAATATCATCATTTGAATGGACGAGAATAACCGAAAGTAACCTTGACATTGGAACAAAATTTCAAGACTTCTCAAACATACCTAATGGATATATTCAACATAAGCTTTCCCCTTAAATCAAAAGTAATATCTAATACTAAATACAACAACCAATGGATCACACCAGCACTCTTTGTGAGTATTAAACGCAAGCACACTCTTTAAACTATGGAAAACTGATGTTATTACAGAAGAGACATACAAAAATTACTGTAACAGACTTAATGCAGTCATTAAAAAGCAAAAATAGGTCATTATTGTTAAAAAATTGATGAACAAAAATCCAATCTAAAAAGGGTATGAATCACTCCGAAAGAGTTAATTAACACAAAGAAGGTTAAAGCAAATCCCTTCTCCCTCACACAGTCACACAAGATGGAACTTCTTACAGTGACCCCAAAGATATAGCCAATTTATTAAACAATTTCTATGCAAATATCGGCGCCAGTACTGCAGCCTCGATACCAATTACACACACTCTCAACCGACAATACATGCCACAATCAAATGCCACAGTAGGTATATTCCCTGACAGTCTAAGTAAGCCAAAGTATGCCCTGTATTTAAGTCGGGAAACCCAAACACCCCATCCAATTATCACCCCATTTTTGTATTGTCAGTTTTATGTAAAATATTTGAAAAAATCGTGTACAATAAATTTACTAAATTCTTAATCAAATACGATACTTTAACTAAAACACAATTTAGGTTTAGAGGTGGACATACAACGGAAGATGCCATAAACATGCTATTAGAAAATGTGTATCAGAACTTAAACAGCAAAAAACACACTGCCTTGATCTTCTTCGACTTGTCAAAAGCTTTTGATACACTTTCGTATTGAGATCTAATAAACTTCACATATATAGAATACGAGGAAATATTTTAGATTGGTTTAAATCATATTTATCAAGTCATTATCAGTACATCAGATTAAAATATAATTTATCCGACAAGGCGATGCTAACTAGTGGAGTCCCACAAGGATCCATTCTTGTTCCATTACTATTTCTAATTCACGTCAACGATTTTCATCTCTCAACCACGTTAAAATGCGTACAATAGACAGACGATACCACAATTACTTCTTCCCATCATAACTCAGACTTTCTGATTAATGAAACGAACAGGCAATTAAAAAATGTGTATAAATGGATGTGTACTAATAAACTTTCACTGAACCTGACAAAGTCACCTTATATGATTATTACCACAAAACAAATACAAACTGTCATAAAAAAATTGGGACTAGTACTCTTGCAAGGGTGAGAAAGGTTTAAGTACTTGGCATTAATTTAGACGAAAAACTAAGTTTCAAAAGTTATGTACAACATATCAAATCTAAAATATCAAGATTTCTCTTCATATTATTTAAACTAAAAATGACCCTTCTTCAAAACGCACTCCTTACCCTTTATTATTCCTTCATCCATCCACATTTATTATATTGCATCACAACATGGGATGACTCAGAGAAACACTATATAAAACATCTTTTGGAAATAATTCATAAAAAATTTCTGCGAACTCTCTGAAATAATGACAACAGACAAAGTCACTTCCCCACTGCTTAAAGAACTAAATATTTTAAAACTAAATGACTAATACAAATTCACTGTTACTGCCAGTATGTTCAAAGTTACCAATAAAAATCAACATATCACCCATTCAAAGAGCAATCACCCCCATCACATACACCACTTTTCCGAACGGGCTCTCTCAAGGTTCTGTTCTCTCACCAACACTGTTCAACTTATACATGCATGACATTCCAACACCCATAGATAACAAGCTTACCTTATCATATACAGATGACATCACTAACATCCACCCACACATCGACACCGCTACAAATAATCTACAAACATACATAAACAGTATACAAGACTGGCTCACATACAACAGACTCAAAGTAGCACCCACAAAATAAACCATCACCTTGCTAACAAGCAACACAAAAGAACACCAGATAACTCCACAAATTACACTAAACAACACCAACATTCCACACACTCACAGGACCAAAATACTTGGGTCACATACAACACATCAATATCTTTTGCAGACTACATTCAGGACATTAAAAACAAATGTACGTCAAGACTTAACACGCTTAGGGTACTAACAGGCACAAACTTTGGACACCAGCAGGAAACAACATCACTCATATACAAACAATATATTCGCTCAGTTATAGACTATACTAACCCATGCTGGGCACCCATTATCTCAAACACATACCTAAACACCTTACAGATAATACAAAACAACGCACTTCGTATCATTACAGGATGTACTCAAACAACACCAACAGAACACCTGCACACAGAAACAAAAATACTGAAAGTTAGGGAACATTTAGACATGAGGAAAACACAATTCATGGCAGCAGCGACAACTAACCCACAACACCCTTGCCACTACATGTACAATCACGCATCAACACCTCGTACCATTAAGATAACACCAGACACACATTATAACCAAATACTCCATTCCATACCACGCCCCACAGACATCACACAGTACAGAAACACACACACACACACACACACACACACACACACACACACACACACACAGACACACAAAGCACTGACACGACTCGGTTCGAATGCGGTTCGAGGTGCGAAGCCGCCACCCATTAACAGGTCAGAGACCAGCCTGAGCAGATCGGATCGAGTTAACTTAGTACGATTCCGAGGTGGACATCACCCCAACTTACAGACATATAAACACAGACTAGACAACTGCACAGACGACACCTGCCACCTGTGCCAGGACACACCACAAACAATTGAACACATTATGATAGACTGTACCGCTCTAGCACAACAACGAACACAACACAACACAACATCACTAGTGCGCTGAACCTCTGGTCCACTCCGGAGAGGGCGATTGGTTACCTGCGTGCCGCCGGCTTGCTCGATCAGGGTGGGCTGATCGACTAACCAACAACAACAACATCACATACACCATGGTTATAACTTATAACACAGGACTGCCCAGGGATTTTATATATAAACCTAACTATACAATAAAAACTGCAGGAAATGCAGTCTCTTTCAAACAAGCAGATATATGGAATGCAATTCCAATGCATATCAGGCAGGCTTCATCACTAAATGTATTTTGCAAATCACTAAAAAAGCACTTTATTAGCTCCTACTGATGTACAAGTTCACGACTGCCATTTTTACCATAGTAACGAAGTTCCCCTTTTATGATCAACTATTTAAAATATGCTAATTTCATTAAACGCTTCTAATTTCGTAATTTATTCTTTTTTAGTTTTTTATTAAGCTTCATTTATTATTTACTAAAAATAAAATAAATCATTTAATTTAAAATTATACAAAGGAAAACAAAGGACTCCACAAAAGAACAGACCGGATGGTCCCTACGAGGCTGTCTGTTTAAGAAGGAAAGTTAAAAGAAGTAAAAAAATTTAAAGACGAGTGAAAGTTTTAAAGAAAAGCAAAGAAGAAAAGTTGAAAGGAAAGAAAGAAATTTAAAAATAAAGTGAAAATTTTAAAGTACAGAGGAAGAAATCAGAGTGAAAATTCTACAATACTTCTACGCGCTAACAAATGCTTTTAACTCGGGGTTTAAGGCAAGATAAGCATCTAGTCTCTTTTTAAAGGATTCGACCGAATTACTTTAAACTACGTTGGCTGGCAATCCATTCCACAAATTAACTACACGATTGAAGAAAAATGCTTAGCTTCATTAGAATTAATGAATTATTTTTGCCTATAAAGCCTCCATGCTTCAAACGGCATAGTTAGAGTACTGTGAATATATTTGTATTAATGTCATATCAAATACTGTCTAAAATTTCTAAAAGTCTGTCACTAGTATTCTTTTCTGAATAAAGATTTTGAAATTTGAATTTTGAATATATCGTGATATAAAATTTTTTATCTATAGCTCTATTTAACAAACTTTTACCCGCAAATCCATACTTTGCTCTCAATTAAGTGCTTATACCCCAAATTGTCTGACAACTTTAACGCACTGTAATGATTATTTCCTAATATTAATTTTTGTATCATTCAAATATTTTTCGATCAACAAATTTTTGGTTTAGCTTGAAATAAATAAATAAATGTCGGCGTGTTTATTAATGAGAGATTTCCTACCACTCTTGAAACCTTTACTCCCCTATGGGGGAGAGTTGGAGGGTTTAATGACCTTGTGTCAATATTTGCTGTTAAGCAATTTAACTGGAGTGAATTTCGCAGCAGGCGCAAGAAAAAGTATAACCGAAAATATGTCATTTCTGAAAGATTGAGAGTAGAGAAAGTGTATAGTGCAGTATAAGTAAGGTAATTTGCAATCGTTCGAACGTCAGTTACGAAGACTTTATTAATTCCCTGTAAATACTTTTACCATTAATATTTTAATTTAATTATCTTTAAAGTATCTAATATTAACTGATTTTATACACTTACTCTCCGTTTAACTTTGATTTCTGTAAACAACTTCAGCGAGAATTAAGCACAATTACTTTTTCCTACTTTCTCTTTCATTCTTTATAATGACTTTACCTGTTGGATATGGGATAAAGTTATTCAGACTGCGTAAAGAGGGACTTAATAGAGATATAATAGAGCTGAAAGCGGCACATCCAAGCAATGTCACTCTCTCTCTCTCTCTCTCTCTCTCTCTCTCTCTCAAACCCTTGTTTAACGAGCGGATCTTTTCAGCTTTCACTTTAAGAACTAAACATTTCGTCATAAGTCCTCTCGAGACTATGCATCAAATAATGGAAAAGAAGTTAAAAAGAACATTTAAACTTCATTTGAATTTCCTCTTTGCGAACTACACACACGAAATTTAAGAGTTTATTTTAAGTCTCTGCAAAGGGTATAGCAGAGTTTACTGTAATAATTTCAAACTCTCCTAATTTTCTTTTAGCCTTTCAAATGTACAGCTGCTGAAAAAAGTTCACCGACAAAATAAAATTAAAGAATTCTATTCGTAGAGAAATAGGTTTACCATACGACTTTGCTCTTTTTTATAATTGGTTACCAAATACACTGACTTTCTGACTACACCAATTTCCACAAAAAGGAAAAAATAATAAACAGTTGCCTCCATCCCCCATCCACGGATAGCGTGGAAGGAGTGGAAGGAGTGGAATGTTAGTCAGAAATTCTATTCAAAATTTTTCATGTACTATATTATTGAAATAGAGCTGCAAATATGCTTTAACACTTTGAATATGTAAACTTTGTTTCTAGGTTTCTTTTTATTACTAAAAGAAATAATTCATAAGGTATATAGTAACTTCTTCCAAAATTAAAATTCTCAAGACAGATCAAGGCAATTATCTAAACCATTCATATGGAGAGTTATACAAATATTCTTTACAACAGAGCATTGAAATAGTTCTGCTACGAAGAATTTTTGAAATGAGGAAGACACTGGAATGGAAAGAAATCTTACGTGCTGAGAATGATTGCATGACCCATGAGGGTTTGACCATGGTGACCCCCAAATATTATTAACTGTATTCCATTTCAATTGGATAAAATTAAGGAAAAGGTAATCACAAGATTCAGAATGTAGAACACTATCCAAATTGCACCAGAAGTAGAAAAATAGAAAATTAACTGTAGGCATCTGCAGCAACAACAGAAAACCTGCATTTCAAGTACGTGTGAAAGAAAAGGTTATCAATACAATTCAGTGGCGTAGTTAGGTTTTTCGGCGCCCTGGAGCAAGAATTTCCAAGCTTCCCCATAATCCTAAGATTAAACTATTTAGTTGTCAAATACAAACGTAATTACACGAAATACTATACATGTAATTATGTAAACATGCATCCACGTAACATACATTACATGTATCAAGTAGGTAGCTTTATAAGCTTATCGTATACTCCATACGAAGCACCACCAACTTGGCACATGTTTCAAAATTCCAAGTTCTAAAACGTGACTTTTCGCGCTTTTCGCATTTGCAAATTGATCAATCACGATATCCAAATCGGATTGTCTCGCTACGGGAAGTGAGTGGAACTATGTAAAATAGTTTTAAATTATTTCACAATTATTTACAGAAAAAAATAAATAAATATAAATATTTACAAAAAAAATATATAAAATAAAACAAATATAACCGACTCCAGGCGCGGCGCACTATACACCTAGGTGGTAGCCCACATTCACTTACAACAGCGCCCATTCGGGGTTTGCGCCTGGAGCAAACTACTGCACTGCAGTACATAATCTACTATATGGATGTTTTTCTAATGTAAATGGCTTCTTTTTATGGTACGGGTAGCATGTAAACACGAGTATTTAGTATTTAACTCTGGTAAATCTATATCTGCATATAAATGTTTTTAGTGCCATAACTACAACTTATAAGATCAAAAAATTTGAAAAGGCATATTACTGACAAACTAGGAACTCGAACCCGCGCGCGAGATGTCAAAAGACACTTCCTTGACTCAGCGAGTCATCTGACTCTAAACGGAGACCCTTCAAACTCGGTGCAGTTTTAGTAGTGTTTCACCATGTTTCATTATATTATCTTTCCTTCATAAGCATTGTAACAGTATAACGTCTTTAGATGCGAATGAACCTTAAACCTTCGAGGGCACTCCTGATTTGAGCTAAATCAGAAAGGTTGGTAGCAGCATACAAATAATTTGAAAAATTTAACTTATTCACTCAATTATTCGTTTGTGATGGTAGCAACTACTGTACATATGTGTTATGGTAATAAGCTCAGTTTATTTGGCATTGTAACTGTCTGTGTTAAGTATTACTGAACGTTTTTAGTCAATTGAAAACTGAATTACAATCAAGAACTGATTTTTAGAAATTATTTGACAAAATAAAGGTTACAATCGTTGGCCAGGTAGCGTTTTCACGATATTTGATACAGTATTTTGAAGCCCCTCATAGTAGAAGTTTCATTTACGGGACCTGCTCATATGCGTGTTCATCGTGTTTCCGGGTTGAAAAGGAGCCGGTCTTTGCTGTTACGGTTTGGGACTGATACAATCTCTTCGATTGTACAGGTTACAGTGGGTTCAGTCTATCGCTCCTTTTTATAGTTAGTGCAGTCTGGTCATTTGTATTTAATGTACATTTTTATAACGTATAAGTATATTTATGATATAAATCCATTTCTTTAGGATTAGTGTGACTGTTTCCTTCCCTCGTCAGATCTGCTTATATAGTAAACGCATTACAACTAATTACACCCACAGTAAAAAACCCGTGGTTTACAGTAACTTCGTGCTGGGCTGACTTATCCTATTATAATAATTGTACTTTGTAAGACGTTTCCATTACACACATCAACACTTTCAGGCATTTCTTCAGCGGCACTTTCAGTTTCAGGCATTCGCTCTTCTCCTACACAAGAAGCTCTTCGTTCTTTTCGAAACTGTTTTCGCCTGTTTCATATAAGGCTTTCTTTGCTTCGTTGGTACATAGTTTCGAACAGATGAGGAGGGCGCTTCGTTTCCTGACGTCACACCACATCACATCTAGCTGGAGAAACCCTCGCAAGCTTCGACCTTCACTCACACGCTGGCCTTCTCCATGTAATAACCATTGTAACAGCCCCTTCGCCCGAGCATAATTATCATTCTTTTCACATTCGTACATTCATTTAATAAATTAATGAACAATTGTTCTTATATGTAATTAACAAGCTTAACAAATCAAGCTCTTAATTACTCAACTAATTCCACCAATTTTAACGTTTCTTATTTTATAATTTTTTGTTTTGTTAATTAAAGGAAAAGCAGCTCAATCTATTCTTCTCTTTAATGACATTCATTTGGTGACCCATCAAACAATCTAATTAAATATAGAAGCAAAACACAACTCGTTCAATTTAATCAATCATTCGTTATAGGGCCTATAGTCAAACAGGCCACTTTACATATTCATATTATATATATATACATATATATACATATATTAGGAAAATCGTCTTTTACAATACAAAATTTTCAATACTATATATTACATGGAATTAATTGCTTGTTTCAAGACCGATTTCCCAATAGAATTCGCGTCGAGTAATTGCGATTCAAGTATTGAAAATTTTAGGAAATAAAATTAATTTTGAATTCCACGAGGAAATAAATTTACTTTCGTAATAAATATCTTAGTTCCTCTCATATATATAAATTTATAAACAGTGTGTACACACACACACACACACACACACACACACACACACTTCTGAACTGGAAGACGACTGACATCCGAATATGCACCTGTTTCGAGTTAATATAAACATTCTCCTATTATCTATTTATTTCTTAGAAATTCCAAAACCCCGTAACAACCTTTAACTTTCCAATGTCTTAATTAAGCTTTAATTCCTTCTCAACCTGATACAATATACATGAATTTTAAAATGTTTTAAAGATTTTTCCAGTAGTAATTATTAATTTATTATTAAGATTATATGGTGCAGTTTACGGTAAGTTAGGTTGGTTAGTTAGTTAGTTAGTTAGTTAGTTATTAGTGGTGGTTTCAATGTACCACTTGTCGCTCTACGGATAAAGCACAAACTGATGTGGTACAAAGTCAAGAACAGCAGATATGTATACAGAAGTCACGTTTGTGTGTGTGTGTGTGTGTGTGTGTGGTGTGGTGTGTGTGTGTGTGTTCTAGTCCTTTCGTTATTCCCATCATTTCATTGTATTTGCATAATAATCTTTGACGCAGTTATTTCTGGAATGGTATATTGTCAAAGATTATATATTGCGTTTAATATATTGAATTTATTCTCAATATTCTACTGAATCTCAAATGCATGCAAAGCCATTGTGCTCTCTGTCTCCCTTTCTGCCTCTATCTCTGCATGTATGTATGTATGTATGTATGTATGTATGTATGTGTCTATCCTATTTACCCCTTAATTGCTTTTCGTGTTGTATTATAAAAGCACATCAATGAATCATTCGTTCGCATTCGTCACGAAAGAATGAGATAAAGCCATTGTGCCGAAGGGTATCGTAAAGGAAAGCTCTTTTCATTATAACATCTCCATACACGTCATTCTATTTGAAAGTAATACGACTTCGATTAGTTACTGGAATTTCCCGACGATGACAAAATTCGCACTTCCAGTTTAAAACGTTCTCATCAGTGCCGAGAAAGGAAAAAATTAACTTGAAAACCAGTATATATTTATGCAGAACTTTATTTCGTTATCTTCGCCATATCTTACCAAATTCTCTCGAACTTTAAGTTAGTCGAACGTGTGTGTAAATTTTCCTCCGTGACCGTTTTTTACCGAGTAGGTCGAACGGGTTATATGTACAGTATATTTTATACACTGAGCGGCAGAAAAATCGGCCCACTTGGAATATCGCGAAAAGCAAAAAAGTGGGCACGTTTCTGTTTATAAAAGTTTTCAAATTCGAAAATAGAGTCTATGAGGCAACCAAATAACGAGACAAAACAACGTCAGCTGCGAACACACTAGCTGTAACGAATTTTTTACTTCTTTTAAGAATTCGACAGTCTGACATTCAATTGCTCTTAGACTGCTAATGCCACTTTTTTCTTCCACTAGTGGGAGTAGGCATTTGCGTTTAGTAACAGATAGACTTAGATAGACTTCTAATTCTTTTGGGTTTCAAAATTAGACATTTACAATGGATTTGAGTGCTGTGAACGTTACAAGAGTCGTCGCCCTAATTGAAGATGGTTGAGGCCAGCGTTATGTCGCTGATGCGCTAGGAATTCCAAGAACAACGGTTCGACGTGTCTGCCAACGTTATGTGGAGACAGGAGAGTACATCCGAAGACCAGGATCTGGAAGATAGCGCTGCACATCTGCCCGTGACGGTCGTTTCATCGTCTTGAGTGTTTTGCGAGATCGTCGCTTAACTGCCACAAACGTCCGCAATGATCTGGAAAGGTCTCGAAACGTCATTGTATCGGAGCAAACCGTTAGAGGGAGACTTATAGAAAGTGGCTTACATACTAGACGTCCAGCAATGGGCCCGGAATTGCTCCCACACCACCGCAATGCTCATCTTGTTTTCGCTCGTGAGCATGTCACTGGACTCCTCCAAAAGCAACCCTCTCCGTAAAAGTGCACAGGGCGAATCTTTCTCCTGTTCTTCTCCACACACTTTCCCGTCCATCGGATGTTCGAAGATTAAATCTTGATTCGTCCGTGAACAATACTCGCCCCCACTGGACCATAGTCCAATTGATATGCTCACGAGCGAAAACAAGACGAGCATTGCGGTGGCGTGGGAGCAATTCCGTGCCCATTGCTGGACGTCTAGCATGTAAGCCACTTTCCATAAGTCTCCTTCTAACGGTTCGCTCCGATACACTGACGTCTCGAGACCTTTCCAGCTCACTGCTGGTCTTCGAGTGTACTCTCCTGTCTCTACATAACGTTGGCAGACACGTCGAACCGTTGTTCTTGGAATTCCTAGCGCATCGGCGACGTAACGCTTGCTCCAACCATCTTCAATTAGGGCGACGACTCTTGCGACGTTCACGGCACTCAAACCCATTGTAAATGTCTAATTTTGAAGCCCAAAAGAATTAGAAGTCTATCTGTTACTAAACGCAAATGCCTACTCCCACGTGGAAGAAAAAAGTGGCTCGAGCAGTAAGAGCAACTTTGAATTCTTAAAAGAAGTCGAAAATTCGTTATAGCTAGTGTGTTTGCAGCTGACGTTGTTTTGTCTCGTTACTTGGTTGCCTCATAGACTATATTTTCGAATTTTAAAACTTTTATAAACAGAAACTTGCCCACTTTTTTTGCTTTTCGCGATATTCCAAGTGGGCCGATTTTTCTGCCGCTCAGTGTATTTTCAAATTTTTAATCACTTTCGCTTGTGTTAAAGTAAGTGGGAGTTCTACGAGTATGAGTTTAGAGAAAGCGTTTTTTAACTGTACACAATGATTATTTTTTCTATTTCACCCGCGTTAGGATTTTATAAAAAATTCGAAATTAAATAAGGCGTCCTTTATGCTTCCTCAGACTTTACACACACTCTAATTTGTTTTTGGTCAGGTTACGCCGGTTAGGTTAACATGAGCTAACCAGAGCTAACCTAATCTAACCTAACCTAACCTCAAACAGTAGGTCGTACAAGGAAAATCCGACTTATTCACAAAGCTTGACATAACTGGTAAGAGAGATGGTTTACTACTATTGGCGCTACTTGACGATTTAGGCGTGTATATATATATTAGGCGTATTCACTAAGTAAGGCAATAAAGCAATAATAGGGATTCTGTGATCTAGTTATCTTATTCACTGAGCTCCTCTCGTATATATGCAAAACACCCCATCTGGATTCGAATCCAGGATCTATTACTTACTACTTCCCCTTCTCTTATGTAATAAGTAAACTAAATACCAGAAATTTTGGCTAAAAATCCTCCATGCTTCCAAGAGCATGGACGTATCTCTCAAATGAGAGTACTGTGAATATATTAATGTCATCAAATATCTAAAAATTGTAAAACACACTCACTTTTATTCTTTTCTGAATATATATATTTGAATTTTGAATTAAATAAGCCACAGGGTCTACCAATGAGCTACATAAGGTAAAAGTTAACACAACCTGGCACACCCGAAGGAACATAAAACGTTTTGAGGTTTTAAAATATGTATCAGGTTGTGTTAAGATTTTACCTTGTCGTGGCACAGTGGTAGCGCCCGCAGCTTTTATCCAAGAAGTCCTGGGTTCAAAGTCTAATGAAGAAATTTTACATCATGCAAAATCATATATGATCACACAGGAAATTCCATATATAAATTCCATATATTATATATATATATATATTATATATATATATATATATATATATATATATATATACACAGGGCGTCCCAAAAAAATGTATACACACTTTAAATAATTATAAAGGCAGTGTTTATTAAAATACATTTCATTTTCAAAATGTAATAGAATCTACAGACATTATTTAATTGTTTTGTCAACGCCTGTTTTCAAACTGACGTCCGTTCTGGTCCAGGCACTGCTGATAACGCGAAGCAATGGAATCGCAAACATCACGAAACATTTCGTTTGGTATTTGTGTGCATTCTCGTTCAATGGCTGCTCTCAATTCAGCGACTGTTGCAGGTTTTATAGCGTAGACTTTGTCTTTTAAGTATCCCCATAAAAAAAAGTCTAGTGGTGTGAGGTCTGGTGAACGCGGAGGGTATTCTACGAAACCCCTTCGTCCAATCCACATCCACATCGTGCCAAGTACCACTCGCAATACTCCACTCTTCGGTCCGGATCATCTTCATTAATAGCATGGACTAATCTTGGAATGTAACTTTTCCATTGACAGCGCTTCAAAATGCGTTGGACAGACGATTCTGAAATTCCTACCTCACGACTCGCTTGCCGCACAGATTTTCTTGGACTTTGGTGATACGTTTCCAGTACTCTTTCTTGCTTTGTGGGGCTTGTCGATGTCCGTGGTCTTCCGGAACGCTTCTTGTGGACATTCTGAACAGTTCCATCGGCTTCAAACTTATCTCTAATTCGAGTGATGGTAAGTCGCGTTGGTGGATCTGTTTGAAACTCCCTCCTAAACTGTCTTTGCACTTCAACTGCGTTTTCACACTTCCAGTAACATTTTAGAATGAATTTCCTTTGTTCAAAGCTTAGTCTGACTGCCATTATTAATTCTAATGGGTTTAACTTGGAAAGAAAGAAACATCAATTGAGCTATCAGCTGTTAAAGTGTGTATACATTTTTTTGGGACGCCCTGTATATATGAAATGAAATGAAATGAAATGAAAAGGTTTATTGGCAGACTATAGTCCATATGACAAATATTATTAATACAATGACAGTTCATACACTAAGGATAAAAATATATACAATTGATTAGAAATAATACTGCACTGTCGAAGTTAAGTGGAGCTACAGACAGACGTTTTCGTACCAAAAAGTCCATAGCTTAGAGGATAAATGGCAGGACTCATGGATAGCTTGGATGATCGGGTTGGTTGATTTTTTAATTCTTTGCATTAGACTGTGTTGAGCACGTCTTGTTACCTACGGGAAGCTCGGAACATTGCGGGTTGCAAACATTTGCGAAGCTGAGCATCTCGGGGGTAATTTATGTAAGAGTCTAAACGACCCGTTGTACAGCAAATTTAGGGTTCTGCCAGAACCTTTTTTATAATTCACCCAGAGTTGCTGACCGTATATATTACTGCAGAAAGTACGAAAGAGTGTGTCTTTAGCTTCACTTGTACAGAAACGAAAGTTCCTTATGGTCATATTCGCTTTAGCACACAGGCTTCGAGATTGTTTTCTTATATCCGAGTCATCACTCAAGGAGCTGGTAATAGTTTGACCCAAATACTTAAACTCTTGTACTTCCTCAATTACTTCACCATTCATTTTAAACCTTATATCAGCTGGCTGATTGCAGCTTTTAGGATGAAATTGCATAACCTTAGTTTTTGTAACATTAAAAAGAATATCATGTTTCTGCGAATACACTTCGCAGACTTTTAGTAGCCGATCCAGACCTTTAACAGAGGGACTTATTAACACCATATCATCGGCATAAACTAAGTTATTTATCCTTGTGTTATCTATACAACATCCTACTGTTGCCTCATTAAGTGAAGCAATTAATCCGTCAATATACACATTAAACAGCATAGGGGAGAGCAAGGAGCCTTGTCTCACCCCACAAGAGGAGCCAAAACACTCGGATAGTACATTGCCCCACCTAACAGTGAAAGATTGGTGGGAATACCAAAATTTCAATAAATTTAATATGTACATGGGAACCTTCCTCTCTTCTAGTTTTGCAAATAAAATATTGTGGTTCACCCTATCATATGCCTTACTTATATCAAGGAAACAGCACATATATATATATATATATATATATATATATATATATATATATATATATATATATATATATATACGAGAGCGCTAAGAGACAATGTAATAGCATTAATTCGCTTTAGAGAGATACCCGTCTCATATTTTCTTAACCTTTCTGGAGGAAAATAAATTTTCTTCAAATTAAAAAAATCAAAATCAAAATATGTGAAAAATAAAAAGGAAAGTAATAATGAATGTAAGCTTCAAAGTTCGTTCTTTTTTTGTTTTTTCTTTTACTTAAAAAGTCGGTTCTTCCTATATTATATTAGAGAAGTTACGGATTAACCGAGATCCTAAGATCCATTCTAGAAAGAAACTGGAAAAGAGGAAGAGAAAATAGAACAAAATAGGACCAACAAAATTTTTTATACTGTTTAGACTTATAAGCTGCTGCTGCTGTGTTGTTGTTGTTGTTGTTGTTTGATTGGCTTATTTAACCACCTTCGCCCCATCTAAGGTCGTATGACGGAGAGGGCCCACAGCTTTAACGTGAGAGCGGAACGCGGTCTTCCCATTTAACTATTCTCCAGACACAATGCCGCTTAACTTCGCTGATCGACGGAAAGCGGTGTTACGACATTGGCCACGACGTATCCCAAGACTTATAAGCGTGTAAAGATTTTGCACAGAAATAGTAACAGCAATAAAGTATGGAATTAAAGACAAGGAGCTTCTTCTTCCGCCAGCCACTATTTACAGAAAACAGGCGGTGAAAGAAGAGTTACAGGAAAGAAGGAAACCGTATAAGGAAAAAAATAACTTCAGCATTCACACCATTCGAACACTTATCTCGCGTACCCATTTACGCATTAGATGACCGTGAAAAATAAAGGATAACATGAAACGCTACGCAACTTTATCTAATTTGCACCATGCATGTTTGTTAAGGATTTTTTTATTTATTTATTACATGCAAGTCATGATTTCAAATAAATAAATAAATAAATAAATAAATATATATAATATATAATATATATATATATATATATATATATATATATATATTATACACGAGGGTAATTCAATAAGTATCCGCACTTTTTATTTTAGTGATGATATACAGGGTGGGCCGTAAGTTTCCATACATAGGAAAATTTAAACGTTTGGTCTTCACGTGCGTCGGTATTTGGATCAGCAGTTTCCGGATGCTTGGATTGGTCGGCGTGGTCCTGTGGAGTGGCCTCCCAGATCCCCAGATCTCACCCCCCTTGATTTCTATCTTTGGGGGCACTTGAAGGCCATGGTGTATCAAAAGATACGAGACATAAATCATCTAAAGGAACGTATCACTAACGCCATTGCAAGCATAACGTCAACTGTGCTAATGCGTGTTCATGAACAGTGGGGAACACGTATTGAAATGTGTTTTCAAAACAATGGCAACCATGTAGAGCATATTATATAAATAAAAATGGTTGTCCATAAAAAAATGTTTATTTTTCCTATGTATGGAAACTTACGGCCCACCCTGTATATATAATAATATATATATATATACAACTGGATTGGACGACGAGGACATGTTGAGTTTCCACCAAGGAGCCCTGATCTTACTCCGCTGGATTTTTATTTGTGGGGCCACTTGAAAGCCAAAGTGTACGAGGTCAAACTTCAGAACATTTTCCACCTTAAAGCACGCATTGTGGAGGCGTGTCAAGAAATTTCTGCGACTGTGATTCAGAAAGTGCTGTCGCAGTGGAGATTGCGTCTTCAACTATGTGTGCGACACAACGGCGGACACTTTGAACAGATTATGTAATAAATTTTTGGACTATTTTGTAATTTTATTATTTTTCCCTATGGGTCCAGACTTACGGGAACCCTGTATATATATATAATATATATATATATATATATTATATATATATATATATCCCCGCAAGGGGGTTCTAAGCTCGTGCTCTTGAGTGCTCTTTGTGCTCGTTTGTACGTGCTTGTTCCTGGAGGTTTCACGTGCGCCCTCCCGGCCCTAGCACCCAAGGATGATGGGGCTCGACCCTGCAGTCCTTGGTCTTTTTCCACTTCGACTGTCCCCTCCACCCTTTCTTTTTCCTCTGTCTTTCCTCTCACTTTTTCTTTGTTTTTCCACTGAGATATGCCCTTTAAATAGAGGCGAATCGGTTCTTCCTGAACTAAAAAAAAAAAAAAAAAAATAATATATATATATATATATATATATATACAAAGTATAAAATTATATATATATATGATAGAGAGAGAGAGAGAGAGAATTTTACACATGGTGTATGCTTACAATCTTAGAGAATTAGATATAATGTACGGAAGACACCGAAGTAATGTTCGAGAACATTTCTGGCGATTTTTTTTTAACAGAATGCTACGAAGACAATGCCGTTTGAAGAGTTACTTTGAGGTAGTTACGCGTTGGCATGTGTTCCTGATCTGAGGTAGCTGTTGCTTTGCTAATCTTATAAGGACAAAGTGGCAAAAGATCCAGTAAGACAGATTGCCTGATCATTGATCGTTAGGTATACTGTAGTGTATATGTACAGGGTGTTTATAAAGTCCCTATCTATTTCAGTGAAAACGTAGCAAAAAGGGTAAAATTCAATAACTATATAATAGAAGGCATACATTTAATGAATACTTAAGCATATGATTCTACATGAGCACCATCAGTATCTCTACAGAGTTTGAATCTGTCAGCAGCATTGCGGAACACATTTTGGAGCATGACAGGAGTTATTTTTGTAACTGCTGTTAATGATACGAGCACGTAAATGTCCCAGCTTCATTCAGATGGCATTTTAAACACCGTCGTCTTTCAACAAGATGGGGCACCTTGTCATTACGCAAACATTGTTCGGAAGTACCTAAATAAACGATTTCCAAATCGGTGGATCGGACGTGGAGACAACAGGCCCTGGGCAGCTCGATCTCCTGACCTAACGCCCTTGGATTTCTTTGCATGGGGCTTCATCAAATCAAACGTCTATCAAACGAGGGTTACAGATCTGCAGTTTGTGTTCCGCAATGCTGCTGACAGATTCGAACTCTGTAGAGTATTGATGGTGCTCATGTAGAATCATATGCTTAAGTATTCATTAAATGTATGCCTTCTATTATATTGTTATTGAATTTTACCCTTTTTGCTACGTTTTCGCTGAAATAGATAGATACTTTATAAACACCCTGTATAGTAGTCTGGTGGTTCACATACGCTCGAGAGAGAAGTTGATCAAATTATAAACAACCAGTCTGAGTGCTATGTGTTGAGAAGCGAGGCCTCGAACTCACACGAGCTTTCGACGACTGCTGTATGGCCGTTGAGTATAGAAATTTGGCATTCACTGAGAGCCATTAAGTAATGCGTAGCATTTGTGTATAGAGGACTTAAAGTTTTCGTGAAGTGAGCCAAAGTTTATTGTCTTCCATCGGAAGAGGAGGGAGTGGCCCCAGTCTAAGCGATATATGCTCGGTGGAATTTTATCTAATTAAAATCCTCTTTGGTTTTTATTAAGAGCTATTTCTGACATTTAACTGTACAGGGATCTTTTATATATTAAGCGGTTGTGTTGTATACATGAGGCTTAGTACTATTGTGGTTTATCATAGAAATGGTTGATCGCAGTGGTCACTAATTTTATACTGAAATGCATAGCATACATTATATATTACAGACTGATCATCACGTCAGGTGACCATTTTTTTAACAGTATTACAGGATTATTTCAAATCCCATTAACAAGATGGTCCATTAAATTTAAAGGCTGGTTCTTAATGAGGTTATTCAGTTCCACTAATATTATAATTCAGTCATTCGAATCATTAATAATTGGTTTATAATTTTTGCACAAAAGCAATCGCAAATGTTCAAAACTGGTTTAGTGATTGATGTTAGTTTCATTATGGATTAATTAACATTTTTTACTTTCTACAAGTGGCGTTAACTCCCATTTTGTTATCAATTGGTATTTGAAACTTAGTCTTATTTAATAATTCATTGCGTAATTATTAAATTTTTTAAACTTTTTCTTAAATACATTTGTACGAGTATTAAACAAGCAAGAGTTTCATTAGTCCCGTCATAATTTTAAGGACGATCTCAACATGTTCCTGTGTAAATTCCCTGACACTATGCGTAGCTGGCTGTGAGGGCAGAATGAGCGTAGAAATAAAATATCTTTATCAAATCAACCAAATGAGGCGGGATGCTGCAAAGGAGCCGAAAACACATCTATCCTGAACATTTGTTCGAAGCCACTATTATATATATAATTATTATATATGCGTTATCAAAATGAAAAATGAAAATGTAAGTACTCACAGTCAATACAAAATGCAAAAAATTATAATGTATGAAAGTTCTGAATCATACAAAAATGACAGCCTCCATTTTGAAAATCTTCAATTCTTTTGCTAGGCTTGTAAATGTAAATATGGCAAAACATGTTAGTTTTTGATACCTCACAAAGTGTACCAAGAATTCGATACGTGGAAAGATAGATTCGTAAATTCTTCCTTATATGAAAGAAATATACTTCAGAAAAGGTTTTTTCCAAAGTGTTCAGCAATACTTTTGATAAAGGGAAAGAGAAACGGAGCGTTGACCTCCTTCACAAGGGTCTCCCCAAGCGTTGAGGGTTCTCTCGGGATTTGACAAGGGGGAAGGGGAGAAGTGAGCGCGGCAACCATAAGAGAAAATAAAACCCAAGGCGCCTCTCGCACCGTTCACTGAACTCTCTCGCGCGGTGGGATAATGAGATTGACATAGCAGGTAAGCGAGCGGAATCGCACTGTGTCAGAAATGGAAAGTACTTCTTTGGAGGTCCCTGATCCATATGCAGAGGATAGGGTTTTATTAATGCATACTTTCGAGATTAAATAAAATAATAAGCTGTTCATTTTCCGTGTCTGAACACTCCACCTAGTTTACACGCATCCACTTTGCACCGCTTATTAACAAGTAACAAATATATGCAATACATGGGTTCATTTAGGGAGAGGCGGGGGGGGGGTAATTGGGGATGGGAGACGATAAGGGGGAGTGGGGGAGTGCCAGTGCGAGAGTTCCACTAACAAACTAATTGACCCTTAGCAATCCATCTTCTTGACCAATCATCAGGTCTATTAAGGGTTGCTCTGTATTCATCGGTAAACAATACAGTCAAAATCTGTTTTCACGTACTGACGTGCCCATTCAACACGCTGCTTCTTTTGCCTGGGTGTTAATGGTGGTGGTGTAGGTGTAGGTTTACACATCTTGTCAATTGTTTGGAGGATTCTACATCGAGATGTTCTTGGTACATTATGTATGTATACTAGGGCTAGGGTGTCCCATTTTTTACCAACTTCTTTTTTCCAGGGTCCAACCTCCTAATATCATTATACCTGTCGCTCTAAGTAAACGAATAGCAATTATTTTCCATTTGATGAAAATTTCGGACCCCCTAGGCCTACAAAACCAATTTCCCCGTTTTCTTTATAAAAAAAATTGTCGATTTTCGGAAATCTTTCGGTTATATATTTCTTGCATTTCATTATAACCTCATTCGATGTATATTTTTTTATAGAAAATTAAAATAGCTATCGATTGATACCTAATTTACTATGCTTTTGTACCAAAATAGAAAATTAAAAGGCAAAAATTTATTTTTTTTAACATTTTTTCTACATTTTGTCTTGACTGGAATTTGTAGAATAGGTGTTACTGCCACCTGTGAAGCATCATCCCAATGCAGCTTCGTGGCAATGGGCCTTGGAAATATTTGAGACTCAATATTTCCAAGGTGGGGACAACTCAAGATCTTGAACATTTCATGCCAGCTCTTGAGCCCCATCGTTTTTTTTTTTTATTCAACAAACATTCAATACCTTGAACAGAAAAATTACTTTGTAAAGTAAATGAATGTATGAAATAAAATGTGAATACTGATAATGATTGAAGCTATTTTAGCAGTTGAACTAAGGAACTCTTTTCAAAAGATGACAACAAACTTCTTTGATATTCTACAACTGCAGTTGTTGTCGTCTTTGTTCTTCATCTGTTGTGATGCAATTTGCAAAATCTTCAATTAATTGTACTCCACGCTCGGCCGCATCATTAACAACCTTAACACTGTGTACAAAATTGGAGATTTGAACAAAATCTCTGTCCTCTTTCCATGTTTTAACAGGTTTATTTAACAATTTTCCATTGCTATGTAGAACATCAAAGAAAAACCAAGATTCTGGTCCAGCTAGGGAAGCTAGTTTGATTAATTATTGATCAAAGGAAATACTGGCTTGCCACTTTGGCATACGAGCTGTTTTTATCATTTCTATGTGATCAAATAATTTCTGTAGCAATGTTTCTTTTCTCTTCATTAGATATACGTAAAGAAAATAATGAAAATGGAATAAGCTCCTCAGTTAGGTACCAACAATGGCCTTCGAATATCTTGATTGTATGATGAGCTACATTTCTGTCCACTGTGTCACCATATATGTGAAGGTCACTATAGAAAGTGAAATCATCGATTGCTGCATCCGACGCTTTTGGTGCTTTAAGCCATGGTTGGATATATAAAGCAGTGAAAAAACAGAACTCCTCTAAGTGTTTCACATATTCTTCAGAATAATCCATTTGTTTGCTGAATGCCAGCATTTTAGCAGAATAGAGAATAGTTGCCATCCAGTGAGCATTATGAATTGCTCCCGGACAAAACCAACGAACTCCGTTAGGTGGTATATGTCCAAGAATTTGGAGAACAACTTCTGTGCATTCTCTATAATCATTCCTGGGAAATATGTCTTCGGTATCTGTGTCGCTTAACATCTCTTTCAAAACTTGGTTTACTCGTTGCAGCTTTGATTTCAGCTGTCTATTTGTAATTTTCATAAGGTTTTGTGACTTCTAATGTCTTCCATTTATCTCGAAAATGTTTAAATAACACATTTTCTGGGCCTGTGGTAGTGCCAAATATTTGAGTAAATGCAGCGGCCAAGACTTTCGTAAATGTGATGCCTACATGCAAACCACATTACCTTCCTTTCTAGCAGCTCTTCTAAAATGATGCAGGATCCATTTATCCAACTTGTATTAGACGCTGTTATCAAAAACCAGTGCACAAATGTTTTGGTCCAAGTTCCAATCTTTTGCAGCATTAAATGCGACGTGTGCTTGCATTTTACCAGAGGAATCCGGAATAGTTGGTATAGCAAGAACTTTTCCCTCAGGTGCTGAAGGGATCCTGACGCAATTATTGCTAGCCTTTCTCCCGTTTCCCCACTGTTATCAGAAGAGAGTTTCCCATCCCAGTGTAGAGCACAATGTTCATATGGTATAAACTTTTCTTTGACCATTTTGGCTGTTTCAATCCTGCTTTTTATCCCTTGTCTGTGCATCGTTGATTTTGATAAAGTGATATCACTCAGGTCTTTATCGCACTGACTTGCAATAACAGCAGCAAACCCTCTTCTTGGCGAACAGAAAGGTTAAGACGATCTGCCATATTTGAAACAATAGAATTCTGTACAATATTATTTCTTTTGCTTGAGGAGTTTGATGGAGGAAGCGTATAATCCTTATCTCTAGCATATGATGTACTTGGAATAGGATTTGGTTTATTAGGAATCGCTATTTCTCCTTCAATATCTGTTTTCAAGGTCATGCTGAGTTTTTCTCTCTCCAGTTCCTTCTCTTTAAGTAGTTTTTCACGCTCCACTCTTTTCACCTGACTCTCAAACTTGTTTTGATAGCTTTTATCTATTGATCCTAAGCAAAGCTTTTTGGGTCCTCTTTGGTCTATTAGAAACTCTATATCTTGCTGCTTTGTTACCGAAGTTCTTAATGGATCTTTTTTATTATTTCTATGGCATTTTGAGAACAAATATCAAATAACTCCTTTAATTCCTTCAGGAAAGATGATCTCTTCTTATTTATTCTTTCTTCCTGTGTTTTATTTTTCGAGAAGTATTCATATTGCTTTATCAATTGTTCTACTTTTTTTCTCGGATGGCGACTTTTTGAAGTATCTTGGCATGTGATACAGCCCAATCCCAAAATTTTTTAACTTTTCTTAGTACTTCTTAGATCACGTATGAGTGTGATTTCTTTTTCATAGGTCCTCTTGATAAAAATAGATAGTGACGTCAGACGTCACCATTAGATGGCAAAAAAGACCCTTTCTGAGGTTCCAAATTGTGAATTAAGTTTATGAGAAGCCAATCTTCTGGCTTATCTGTGGTACGAGTTTCAACTTTTGCACAAGCCATTTAAGTCTAACTAATCTAATCTGAAATTTATATCATAATCATAATCATAAATCTGAAAATAAATAGAAACACAGTTAGTACACACACACACACATATATATGGTTTTATACGGCTTTAGAGTCAGAAATGGAGAAAATGTTAAAAAAAATGAACATTTTTGCCTCTTAATTTTCTATTTTAGTACAAAAGCATAATAAATTATGTATCAGTCGATAGCTATTTTAATTTTCTACCCAAAAATGTACATAGTCTGAGGTTATAATAAAATGCAAGAAATTTATAACCGAAAGACTTCCGAAAATCGACAATTTTTGATAAAGAAAAGGGGAAAATTGGTTTTGTAGGCCTAGGGGGTCCAAAATTTCCATAAAATGGAAAATAATTGCTATTTTCTTACTTAGAACGACAGGCATAATCAGCGCCGTTTCTAGCCATTAGGGGGCCCTAAGCAGTATAGCCATTAGGGGGCCCTAAGCAGTATACCCATTTGAGGCTCTACCCCTCCATCCACCAACTCACGCCTTACTACATCACCTCAGCACACACATACAAAAAATGGCTGCGTTAATAAAAAAATGAAACAATTTTAATGAAACATTTATGTCCAAAACAACAAATATGTACTTTCAGAAGACAAACAGAAAAAATACTCCATGAAATTCCTGAAAATTAGCTTATACATTATTTAGAATAAATGACACAGAACTATGTATAAAAAAATAATGCAATTATCAACTACCAAACAATTACTAACTCTACGATACAATCGTGTAATAGCTAACAGTTATACAGAACAGTTTGTATCTTCAAAATTTTTGCCTCCTAGATTTTTTCTGGGCGAAATCATCAATATCATCATCATATGAAATCTTCCTGCCAACGTCCTGGTTGATACTTATGATGCCAAGGTCACCGAAGCGATTCTGCCTCATTGATGATCTGAGGTAGTTCTTGATTAGCTTCATCTTAGAGAAGCTCCTCTCGGCTGACGCTACTGTCACAGGTAGAGTGCAGGCAATTCTTAGTGCAACCCAGAGATTGGGGTATAGTTCCTCCAGTTGCTTCTGATGAATGAAGGAGAGAAGCTCCAATGCAGTCATGTTGTGTGAAGGTAAAGTCGGCAAGTTCTTAATTTCGAGGGCCAGTTCTCTTCCATCAATGTCAGTCAGCTCCAGAGCTCAGTATCTTAGAGCTTTTCACACTTGCAGGACAAGTCTTCCTTGTTCATTGTAGTGAAGTTTATGAGAACCCCAAATATGTCCCTCCCATCATCAAATGTTTTGAATCTCTCATTTATTGACCCGATGGAACAATCCACCACCATATTGAAAAATTTGACTTCCAGCCTCTTTAAGGCTTCTGTAAATGGTTCGTCAGGAGCTTCGTAAGCAAAGTGCTTTTTTGTGGATCTGAGCCTCTCCTTCAGCACCGCCTCCACATTCATTTCCTCACATATGTCCCAAGCTACGACTTGTGCTGCAACAAAACCTGTGTTTCTGTAGCTGGTGAGTGAGTCTTTTGTTTTTGTGAGGAGGTTGACTGCCACATCAAACTGCATTGTAGGAGACTGCAGAAGTTTTCTCACATGGTTAACTGCATGAAGAATGTCATACCATACTACTGTGCAAATCTGAAAGCGATAAGATGCTACCTCCTCTGCAAGTGCTTGTGCTTCAGTCCTGGCTATGGCATCTGTGGCATTGTTTCTGACTTCCAACAGGGCCTCTCTGATGTTGTGGCTCTGGTATCGCACAGCCTCAATGCTCTTAAGCCGGCTCTCCCACCTGGTTTCACTCCAAGACTTGAGTGTTATGTTCACGTGCTTCTTTAGGATTGTCCATCTCTGTGTAGCTGCTGCAAAAAGGTTGTACAATTTTTGTACGTTGCCAAAGAAGCTGATGGCATCTGTGGAAGCTTTAGCTGCATCAGCCACTACAAGATTCAGTGTGAGCACCACATGGAACATAGAGTGCACGACAGTTCTTCTCTAATAACCTTGCCTGAACACCTTTGTTCTTGCCCTTCATGTTCGCTCCGTTGTCATATGACTCCTCTGCAGTCATCAAAGTGAATATTCAGTTCATCTAGTCTCTTCAGAATCAGAACTGATAAACCCAGGCCTGTACTTTCTGAAGCCTCAAGAAAGCCCAAGAAGTATTCTTTTATTTCTGGTACTTCACCCATTTTAACAGTTCTGATAATAATCGACATCTGTTCTTGGTGGCTTATGTCTGGAGTGCAGTCTAAAATGAGTGAGTAATATTTAGTTTGTTTTATTTCTGCAACAATGGCATCCAAGATCATCACACTAATGGACCCAATGAGCTCATTTTGAATGATGTTTCCTAGGTAACTTGAATGACTATATTGGCCACTTTCGACTCTGCTGATGTGTTGTTTCATCACTGGATCAAATTTGGCAAACAGCTCAACCTCCTTCAAGAAGTTGCCATTGTCTCGATTGTACAATGCAGAGCAGGGGTGGCCAACCTTTTACATTTCATTCGCCAATTTTTTCACGCATGACTTCAGATGCGCCATACAAGTCTTGTACCCCCATTCAATTCTTGTATAAAATATGTTAATATAGATATATTTAGCATTTTTACATGATATAATGATTTAATATAAAACAATGTAAACATTACTTACCTTAATGAGACTACTTCTAATCATCCAATGCGCCACCTTTGACGCAATGCGCCGCGGTTGGCCACCACTGATGTAGAGGAAGACCCCCTGAAAGCAAGGTTTCTCTGTGCCAGTGATTGGATTATACTTACAAGACGTGTGAAAACATCTCGCCAGCGTCTTCGCTCTACCTCCATTAATGACATTTCAGTTTGGTCAATGGTCCTCCCAGTTTTTAGCCGCAGTTCCAGATCCTTCCATGATGCCATGTTATCTGCATGTTTTGAACTACTTTCATGGCCTTTCAGAAGCGAACCAACGTTTATCCAGTCTGAAAGTACATCCGTAATTAGTTTGTGCGACTTCCTTGAAAACAACTTGTAGTAGAAGCAATAAAGAGCATCATTCCTTCTAGAGTACATCAGCCAGCTTTGCTTTATTTTTTCCCCATTAATTAATGTTCTGTACATGTAATGGTGATGAACGCTTCTACCGTCCTCTCTTTTAGGGAATGTGAAATCTGGACTGATTTGAAATGGTCTCGAGACACCAGATCTGTCTTCGAGGCATCTGACAGGACAACTGGCCAGTCATACGGATCAAGCGGTGAGCAGA